>JAFFZH010008378.1:0-10119 GCA_018420115.1 Euura saliciscinereae | reverse complement strand
TCGGGTTAACTCGAATAATAGCACGTTTCGGGTTGACTCGAATAATACCACGGTAAAAACGTGCTATTATTTGTTTTTAACGTGCTATTATTCGAGTTAACCCGAAACGTGCTCTTATTCAAGTCAACCCGAAACGTGCTAGTATTCGAGTCAACCCGAAATGTGCTAGTATTCGAGTCAACTCGAAACGTGCTAGTATTCCAGTCAACTTGAAACGTGCTCTTCTCCACCCGGAATTTGAAACGTGCTCTTTTCCACCCGGAATTTGAAACGTGCTTTTATTCGGACGTCGTTATGTAATGTTAACGTGTGAATCGACGGGCTAAGCTATCACAAATAGGGCCAGTTCCGCATAAAATGGTTCATAACGCGTTTATGTATGGAAAAATGATTGAGTTCTGATTGCGTGAAAGTGAATTTGCTCGCGCGAGCTCTGAATCCATTCTAATACAGGTGTGTACTATCCGATGAGGTATATGTAGGTTTATACCTATGTGATAAATTGTATCCAGCGTGCTCAGCGAGCATTCTGAAAACTTGATCACGTACAGTGTTTTGGATTTCGAATCACTTTAACAATTGTTTCATGTTTGAACTATTCTTGATCCGAAATTTCAAAATCTGTGGCTGAATTTTTACTTGGTCTAGGTTCATAAATTTTCACCGTTTTCGCAGTTCCAAGCGGATGCATTAACTTTATCCACTGTAGTTTAAGTTTGTGAAGGTTTTCATGTATTTTCAACATAGTCCAACCCTTATGTTCGACCCAACATGTAACACCCTTGATTAGGCACCGATCAACTTTTCAGCCATCGAATCCTCACTGCATATCTATTTTATTACTTGAGCTATTTGGTCGACCAACATCAGCGCTCAGATTGAGTACAACAGAAATGAATTATACATATATCAAGATTTGTGACTACGAACATTATGACTAAATTGTCTCGACGGTTTTTACCTACCTTCTTTTACCTACTATTGTTGAATATGTGTCCAAACGAGGCGTCGGTCTGTGTGTTTATTTGGCTGTTCTCTCAAATCTATTGATCCGCTGAATCAGCAACATTGCGGTGTTACGGGATATTCTTTGAGGTCAAATAATTCTCTAAGCTAAATACATTTCGGATGGAGTGCGACGGCCAAACTTATTCATTTTGCAAAAAGCTATGATATTTCCCCCCAAAAAGAACCCTTGGTGCAAAAAACTTGCCTACAAAACATCTACTAATGAAATATCCTCTTCAATGAAAACTCTTACTCCAAAAGTCCCTACCATCAAAAATTCGTCTTCAACAAATGTCGTCCTTCAGAAGTACCTTCCTATGAAAGCATTGAAATCAGATACAGTTATAAACAACGGATAAAGATTCCAAATAAAATTGACGTAAATAGTTGAGGGACAAAAGAGCCTAAAGCTAGAACAAATAAACCACAGAACAAAATAATTTGAAAAAAAATTGGGAAGTGGTACTTCGTGGGCCGTCATAGCCACAAAGTACAAAAATTTCACACGAAGACCTGAGCGAATACTCTTTGACAGTAAAACCTCCAAATAGGCACCCTCTGAATAGGCTACCGCCCCCTAATCTTCGCTTGAGCGATTCCCCCACTCAGTTCTGTTTACGAGTGTTTGGACACTTACCTGTGAATAGAGAACCTATTGGGAAACGCTTCGAGGCACCTATTTGCATGAGTATAATAATTCAATTCAATTATTTTGTTCTATGGAGTAGGGGAGACCCGGGCAAGATGGAGACGGGGGCAAGATGACGAAATCGTTTTTTTTGCGAATATTTCGAGAGATTATGCCAGTTAAGACAATGGAAAGTGTTAAACATACCCCCGCGCAGTAATAAAATTGATGTGGACTTGTATGTCAAAGTCACGTAGCTTTTTACAGAGAAATTGCGGTTTTGGGCGCGCGCGATTTAATATTTTGTGCCCAGGAAATCAGTATCACAGAACTGAAGGTAACCAAGATCGTACTGTCGAATTGATCCTTTATTTATGCAGCCATATGGATGCTATAGAACTATAGGATCCCGAATTTTCGGCAATTAACTGGTTATGAGGTTATTTTTTTTTAATAGCGGCACATGGGGCAACTTGGTGGGCGCAAGTTGACATGTGGTTTAGTGAATGGGATTAAAAAAAATTAGGCTCGGATGTAATTGTTCAGCTTGATGAATGAATAGATGAATAAATGAATGAATAAAAGATTGAATAAATATATTGGTTCATTTTTCCACGATTTATAAGGTTGTCGTGTGGAATCACCATATTACAGACATGGTTCGTAAATATGAGAAAAAATGAATGAAAAAAATGTGACCGCATGTGTGTATCCTTTCTGGGTAGGAATAGAATGAAGTATTTTTTAACTAAAACAACATTTTTCCACGCCCATGGAACCGAAATCTAGCATTCGCCAACTTGCCCCAATAGAATAGTCATCTTGCCCCGTGGTCGGGGCAAGTCGACGAGTATGCAAAATTTGAGAAAAATCGCAATTACTCAGTTCGTAAATAACCGAATTTGAGGTCAATTTTTTTTTGTAATAGCTAACATCTCATAGTTTGAGAAAATACCGAAAGATTTTGAATTTCACTCACAATTGATTAAAGAAACGCATTTGAAGCTTAAGGTCTCCAACTTGCCCCGGTCTCCCCTATTACCTACCAGCTTCATCTATCTACTGTGCCCACACCTATTTCTCCTGTTTGTAACTCACGCTGCACGTTTTCTATTTTTGCCCCATAATTATTATTCATGTTTAATTCGGATCCCTTCATAAAATTGTCATTGAGATTATCGAGTTCTAAGAAGAATAATCGAGGAAATAAAGATAAGTGAATAAAGTCCATGACATTTGAGGAGAATATACAATCCTCAGGCATCAAGTAGTATGATATTCAATTCTACTAAAAATTGAATTCTTGGTGCTGTAAATATTTTAAGTGTTATGGCTACAATTAATACATTTCACGTCCGTTCCAAATGCAATATTAATAGTGTCATGTCAAATCCCGCTGTTTTAGTGGTGCCGAAAATAGTTTGGATAAGGAGAATCCGATAACGCAGGGTATTAAAATTTCAGATGTTGCGAAAGATGAAAGATAGAAAGTTCCGAAAGGTACATATGTAAAGTACCTTATTTGCCCGAAAATCTGTCTTTCGAATTTCAGTCGCATTCACTTGTTTGAGCAAGCGGGGGGCTTTCAAAAGCCTGTATTACAATATTCTATCTGATTTTTTAATGCTCTTTCACCGGTTTGGGTATTCAAATTGTACTTTAATGCTTTGAACACTACTCGTCTGGTACCCAAAATTTGGAACGTATGTCTACTGAGGTGACTGAAAATGGGTTGCACTCTCTGCTGATCGTCTCGAAACTTAGAACCAGAGGAAAGTTCAAAGCTGGACTCATTGAAGTCATTTTACGTCCTCCATATATGTTCTTCGTCAACGGAATATTGATCTAGCTCTGGATAAACGGAAGACTAGTTTCGAGAACGGTAGCCATTTCCATACTGAGAATAGTATTGGCCCATTTCGTTCACGGTCGGCTGATCACCCCTCATCTAACCCCTATTCACGTGCAAGTAATATCTAAAAGATTGCTGTGAGCTAACAAACCAAAAGATAATTATTGCCGTGCTCATGTAACGACGAGACTCATTGATAAAATTGTAAAAAAAAAAAATGGGTCGGTTCGCGTCGTTACATCGACCCGGGGGTCCTGTTTGTTATCGTGCGAGGGAATATGATTTTCTAGATTTTGTCGGTTTTTCAAAGAATACGAATGGATTTTCTTGTGGCAAACGGCATGGGCAGGGTTAGTTTAGCCTCGTCATGGCGGGGATCGATAGTTGTGTCAGTTCTTGCGCAAATTTAAGTATAGTCAGAGAAAATACACTGCACAACTGTACTTATAATCATTTTTATACAACTGTATCGACCTCGTCACTTGAGGCTCTCGGTCTCCGGTACAAAAACCATTACGTAAATATGAAAAAAAAACCTGAAGTGAAGGTGTCAGTCGATTATTCACTCCACTCTTATAGAAAATTAGACCAATTAGCACTTTCGTATGTTCTGTTTGTCTTGTCTCTACAAGTACGAAGCCGACGTGTTACAGATGCCTCGAAAGGAACTCACGACCCGCCGTATAAGTGTTTTTTCTGTGAATTATGAGAGTAAACAACTCGCGGATCTTTCAGCGGGTTTGCGATGACCACTTTTTCTTTAGTTATAACCTACGGTCCATAGTTCAACTTCGCCATTGTAGCCAATAATTACCAAGTGAAATGAGGTTCGGCGTTGATCATTAACAGTTACAGTCTTTGCCAGTTCCGAAGTTGATGTACATTTTAAGAGTCAACCAGTAGACAGTTTGTCGTACCGCGGTTTTTACGCTAACAACGTGGAACCGCAAGGAGATTTGCACCGATAGAATCCAGTATCTAACATTTAATAATAACGATAATCATGATAATAATAATAGAAATTTTTTAGAAATATTATTATCATGATTATCGTTATTATTATTATTTCTATTATTACTATTATTATTACATATATTATATATGATTATTACCTATTTATTGAATATATCGATTTTTTGTGTATAGGTACTTGAATACTGCCATCACATATGTGTCTCTTGTGTATAGTTAGTTGGCTCGAGCGCGGAACTTAGGGTCGATGTCAGCTCCTTCACCTCATTCTTGCTAAGAAAACCATCCGGATCAATCTTACAGGGTCAATTACGTCGAGCTTGGGTTCAAAATTTTAAATTCTTCATTGAAATTCGTTGGCTCCAAAATATGATATTTGAATACATGAGTGTATCAACTTCTAAGACCTTCGAGAATTGGATAAAGACTTGATCGGAACCGCAACCAGGGCCGGCGATCCTCCTATGGTTTTGGTGGAGTTCTCCAAACCTCAAAATTAAGCAGGTATGGAATTCCATACCTCAGAATCTTGGCTCACTTTCCATAGAAAAAAATGTGTACAAGTGCGAGGCGAGGCGAAGGCGCATGTACACTCGTCTTTGGTTACGTGGAACAGACGAATAATCCGACACTTGACTGCCACTGCGCAGTGTACATGTACACAATTTGTACATATATCCGAAAACCTATACGTGCGCAAAAAACGGATACTGGTAGGTAACGGAATGTCCCACAAGGAATTGGAAAAATTAACTAAATTTTTTATTCACTAATGCTACCAACGCCTAACGGTACACCTGCCGTAAAACTAGGGTTACTCTTATATAACTTTGATCACACGCTTTACAACCTCTTGCCTGTAACAGTTACCTATTTTCAATAAAAAAAATATTCACTCGTGGTTCACGTGACTTGAAAATATATTTTTCTATTTTTTTATATGATAATCAAGACATCGGAATCCGTATACATACTCATGCTATTCGTTGTTTCATTTCATCGTCATGGAAGTCGAATCTAGAAAGCGTTTCAAATGGTGCATGGGTCGAATTTGTGCTGAATAACGTGCGAATAATTTTTTTCTGACTTCGTTCCTTACATCAGATAGTCGAAGTGGATATTGATTGATTATTTTATGTTATATCGTCCTATATTATAAAGATATATCGCCGCCGCCGCCGCTGTTTCAGGAATTGAGGACCCCTGGGGATTTCACAGAATTCTGGGTTTTCCCAGAATACTGGGTTTTCCCAGAATCCTGGGTTTTCCCAGAATTCCTGGGATTTCCGAGAATCCACGGCGATTTCCGAGAATTCATGGGGATTTCCCGGAGTTTTCAGGGATCCAACCCCATAAAAACCCCGTGAAAACCCCATAGAACCCGGTGACAACCCCAGAAAAACCCCGTGAAAAACCCATAGAACCCCATGAAAACCCCATAGAAACCCCATAAAAATACCCATAGAACCCCATAAAAACTCCATAGACCCCCCCCAACCCCCCCCCCCACCCCCCAAAAAACCCCCCACCCCCCCCCCCCCCCCCCCGCCCCCCCCCCTCCCCCCCCAAAAGAAACCCATAGAAATTCCCGTGAAACCCCTATGAATATGACCACCTTCAAATGAAAACAGCATAGAAATCCCTATGTGAATTCACAGAAATCCTGATAAAAGTTCCAAGAATACACATTTGACTTTCAACTCACTGCAACTCACGCGTACGTTATGCGTCACGCCAAACAGGACACAAGCTTTTTAGTCTACACACAGAGAATATATCGATATATCGATATTGCAAGGTCGATATCGGATCGATATATTAATATCGAATCGATATATCGATATCGAATCTGAGACATCTATATACAATTCCATGTATCAACATATATCGATTCCGAATTCGATATATCGATATATTACGATCTCGATCTCGACATATCGATAACGAATCCGATACATTGATTTACGTAGATATCGAATCCGATACATCGATATAATATGTATTATGTGGATATATCAAGATCGATAAAAATTTCAAATTACTAATGACTCTACAAAATTTTCAAACATAGGTATAGCACAATTTCAACTTCTCGAAATTAAGGTAGTACCTCCAGATTCAATGTGTTAAGAAATCTCTGAAACTTCGCCCACGTATTGATTCAGATGCTATCTAAATGTCTGTGCAATTCTAATTGGACTGACCGTTCCATACGTGAGATAATTGCAATCAAAATCGGCAATCCTTACACGTAAACCCCATACCCACGCACGTTAATGCCACGTTTTCTCTTCTGGTGCTCGAACCAGTGTCAGGAATTTCACAAAAAACCACGCAGGTACAAAGGGCTACTACCCGGATATTCCCTGAAAATTTCAGAATTCTTTACCGTTCATTTTTGAAAATATAGACGTGGAAAGTTCGAAGTATCGTCGAGTTGAAGCGAGACCGACTGTTTGATGTCTCCTTCCCTCTCATAGTCGGTTTTGTCTCACGCATGCGCAACTGCCTTCTGTTACGTTAACGGTTAACTCATTCAATGCCGGTCTGCGGACAGTCCTAACCGAAACTGTTGTCCCGCAGATTGAAGAACGAGCCCTACTTTTTTGATATTCACGAATATTATCTACGATCTCAATCACTCCAGTGCTAATATTACGCGTTTTGAAGTAAATGAACAGTTTTGAGGATAAAATTATTCGAACTTATGCGCACTGATTACACGAACTTGAACTTAATTTTATTGAGACTGTCGTGGAGGTACTTCCTTAACAAAAATCTATATTACTTTCTACATGAATACATAAAAAAATGACCACAAATATAAACACCGAACGGGGGGTTGGCGCGCGAGGCGCGCAGGGGGGCGAAGCCCCCCTAGTATAGGTATATAGGTATTCATGATGATCCATGTACGATAATATTGCCCTTGAAATTGTACCAACGTTCATCCACCGTTAAACGCCGTTTGGTTCCTGCTCTTACATTAGGTTTGATGAGTGAATTTCTGTCTGATTCACTAGTCTTTCAAGAAAAGTTAAGAAGAAGCCATAACATTGCGAAAAGAATAATTGAGACCTCGATTGAGACCAACGAATCGAATGCAGTGTACGTTGCTCACAAACTCACGTATTTCATTGCGCGATTACGTATTGATATGCACAAGAAAAATATGTTCATTCGTATCCATCGAACAGTGATATATTTGTTGTACAATGAGGCACGCGTGGCAAGAGTTATTCAGTATAATTTTCGAATCTCAATGACTCATGCCATCGAACTAAATGTTGAACTCAACACCGGAAACTGTGGTGTTGAAGATGTGAAAACTTCCACATTTGAAATGGTAAGAAAAATCTACTCTGGCAGAAATTTTCAATGAATAACCAAGTTCGAAGATTTACATTTTTGCATCTCGTAACCTAATAGAACATTTTCCGGGACATGTTCTTCAGGAAACTAATTTAAAAATAATTTAGTCCCTTTTCTGAACTCCGCTGGAATTATTTGATAACCTTCCCTTGTTCCGATAGGACGTATACTGAATATTATCTGCTGCACCTCGGGTTTGACTATAATCTACCTGAATAGCAATTGCCGATTGATGAACTTAATGCACGGATTGGAATAGATTAAAAAACTGCTTCAGAGTGACTCAGTTTTTATACACTGCACCGACCTTATCAGCATATAGCATAAATGCCCTTTTGCAATTTATACTTTTTTGCATGTAAAAATTTGAAAAAAAAAAAACATTCATGATAAATTGACCAGTTGCGCTTAACAACGTTGAAATTAAAAATTTGTCAATTAAAAATCGCTCGTTCTAAGTCTTGACGTAAACGCCTTTCTACACCTGCAGATTAAAAGACGAATAATCTGGCTACTTAATTCGAGAAGGTCGTAAGTGACATCATACGACTTTTTGCCATTTGTAAGAGTGAAAATAGCAAAAAGAATCACAACTAACATTGAAAATCTAAAAACAGAAGGTCCTATTCCTATTTCGATTCATCTACATGTTTAACCCTTTACCTCTATTCTTTTATTGTTTATAATTACATTCAATACTCGAAGAAGGGCGTATCAGCCATCATCCGACTCTATGCTTTGACATTTTGAATCTTATAATTTTGATCGATTGACACGTTTTGATCATTTTCAAGGCGATTAGCGTAAAAAAAAATTATGCGACCTTATAGCACCAAGATCGCTTTTCTGGAATTACGACCTTATGTCATTGTATTTTCACCACACCTGCACGGAAAGTACTACTTTTGGCCCGCTGCGTGAACGGGAAGTCGTGCCTTCCGATGCAGGGGGTGGTGAAAAATAGTATACTACCCACGGGAGTGAAAAAGGCCATCCCAAACTGCGTTCTTGCCACCCTCACCTTCGGCTTCGACTCGGGTGTCAATCTCACATGCAGTTTGGAATAGCCTACTTTCCCTCCCTAGGTGTGTAATATACTATTGTATACGCCGGTTGTATTTGTGAAAATTATACAAAGTTGCCAGCCTCGGTTGAACTGATAGTCACGTCGTTTGTATGTGACCGTCACACGAGCACGCCCGGGATGACTATAAGGCTTAATACGGCCATAGACATAGCTGCTCGTAGAAATATTTTAGAATTCAGAACTAGCATATTCTTGATACGAGGATATTATATTCCAATTATGAATATGTATATTTTAATTCTTGATTCCAATCCCGCAAGCCATAGTTTGGCTTGAAAGAAAAGACCCCGCGCCATTTTCATCCGAATTGGCGTCATGTGGAACTGGGTCAATTATTGTATATATGTGCCTTTGATGAAGCTTACGAGACACTTCACACTGAACAAAACATTACATATTCCGGGAATCAATCAATTGATCGGCATAGCCCTTCGCAACTCGATATTTTACAGATAGAAGCGGAGATTCCTGAACCGATAACCCGATGCAAACTCACGAGCCCTGGAGCTTGTAAAATGATTCTATTTTTGTCACACTGTTCTGACCCTCTTGAGTCTGAAGCAGAACTGCTAGTAGTCAGAGCTGAATTCTTTCCACCATTTCTGAAGTCTCTCTTCGCCACTCTCGGTTAAGTTAAGTCTAATACCTGGTGTTCTCATTATTTCAAGCCACTAAATCGATTTAGACGATATTCGGAGACACAAACCAATTAAGATTTAGAATTGTTTTTTATTTCTCATTTCCTTTATAAAAATCGAAAGAATTATGGCCATCTTATGTTATTGTTAATCAATGAGAAAAAAGACCTGAAATGTTTGCTAATGAGTTATAGATATCGTGCGGAATATCTGCAAATATTTCAAGACCTTTTCCCACGTCAAAGTGATTTTCGTCAGACTTGGCCGAAGATCCCGATAACAAAAAATTTGATGTAATTTGCTCCGTAACGGCAGCTGCCGCGAACAGGTCTCTCTCACTTTATATTATATTTATCTACAATGTCATAAAAGATATCGCAATCCTCTTCAAAGCACTTAAGAGCATGCTGGAGTCAGGCTTTACCCACCGTACCCGGTTTTCACTTGTTTTCACTGATATCAAAGCCTACGGGTCACGAGCGCGGAAAAGGAAACAACAGCCCAATTCTATATTGAATGCCGAAGATTTATATTGCAAAACTTCTTTATTTCATGCACTAAT
>JAFFZH010008376.1:0-42970 GCA_018420115.1 Euura saliciscinereae | reverse complement strand
GATAGAAAAATCTAAAAAAAATTCAGGACGCGTTTTTTACTGAGTAGAATGAGAGAAAAAAATATGAAAAGATTTTGAGATGGTCGGGGTTTAAGACTGGTCGAGTTGGCGTGGAATGCCCCATACATACCACAATTTTCTTTATACCGATGGATTTAAAACTCCCTTGGTAACTGTATGATTTTCTTTACCATAATTAAGGCTCCGAAATTACTTCTTTTTTTTAAACAATTTGGGTACACCTATTAAGGGGAGACTTCGGTGAAATTTTTGCCAAAAATATTTTGGTTTCATTTTTACAATATTAAAAGAGGTACGTGTATAAAAAAATTCTTCCATTTTTCAATAATCGTAGTATGGGCCTGGAAAAATGGCAGCCTCCTGCGATGAAAGTGTATGCACAAGGAATTTTTGGCGGCGGTGGGCAAAATCTTTTTCGCAAGGTCAGAGGGAATTCCCTCCGACTGTGTCGAATTTCATCAAAACCTGCACAATGTCACATCGATTTTGTCTATATCAAATTATATATAACATATAATCTCATCAAATTCGATCGTATCCCCCTAACACTTCATTTTGAGTTCGTCAAATTGTTTGGGTGTCCAGTGACTTGTCATTCCAACATTCCCTGAGAATTCCCGATTTTCGTTATTATTCCAGCGTGAAAATTTGCATTCTTGTTAATAAACATATGCAAGTATGTGCCTTTTTACTGATTTTACTGAGTGTTATTCGAATACAAGTTCAAAAGAGACAAAGAATTTTCCGTTTGATCCAAAAACGCTGCACGAACATCGTCATTTCGAATTCTGTAATGGATCTGACAGAGCTACTGTAGAGGCAAACCCGTAAAATAACCGTGTTGGAGACCTCTCAGTCTTTTCTCTGATACGCGTTGATCAGGCAGAAAAAATGTATATATCTCGCGTGTATGCATGAAAAATTCTAAACGCGTACAAAATTCACACGTAGAGTTTCAAAGTTCTAAAAAAACATTCCATCCTTCTTTAAATTCCCCGAGAATTCCCTGTCAAATGGAATTCCTGAGATTTCCAAGTTTTCCCTGTCGCTGGAAACCATGATATTGCATTAGTATGTGTTCATTGTATAATTTTATAAAATTCGATTAGCTTGATAAAACTATTTATGAGACAAAATCGTTGAAAAATTATGTGGCGTAGCTAATTTAAAAAACTGTTTAGGAAAGATACCTCAAATGAATCACAACTTTCACGATAGAATTTTGCGCATCTTCTCACGAACGGTATAGGAACAGTAAAATGTGATGTACACATTTAAGTGGCGCAATGTATTCCCAATATTTGAAAATTTTTAACGAATTTTCACCCATTCCTATTAACCAACGTCAAGTTGTTCGCTTGAAACTTGACAGTTTTAGACGTAAGAAACCGTGGTCAAAAATCGTCAAAGGAATAACAGGTTCTGATGGCAGTGATCAATCGCACACGGCACATTAGTAGAATAAGGATATGAAGGTTAAAATTTTATGTACTTTTATAATAAAAATATATATTTATGTACCACAAATGAAATATTCATGTAAATACACGGCAATAATTATCGACCACCGAATTATTACCCTTTATCAACATTACAAGTATATAATCACTGAATATCCAAATAGGGAATTCGGTACGAAACACGTAGCAAATATTCTTTACAAATGATAAATGGCTTTCAATTCCAATCCCCATTGCCATTTTTAACGCGACACGACAGAAAAATTAAAAAAATGAACTTCGAACAAATGTTCAGTCTTCATTTCCAAGGTTTCGTCACGGCCCCTCTCCCCAATGTGATTGAAAGAATCAAACAGATCATTATCAAAGACAACAAGAAAGTGAAGGTACGTATCCCTCAGGAATGAACAAGATAACATGAAAAATGTACGCATTATGATCAATCTCTCAAACCTATATACATTAACCAGTAAGTTCGTCTTCTTCGAAGAAATCCACATCTTCAAGACCCTCAGGCAGGTAATTCAACCCAGATTCGTCTTTATGCATCATGTTATAGCCTTTTCCATTTCCTGTGTAAATTACTCTGTATCATTACTACCTGAATTCTCTTCGATATTTTATCTCTTCTGCTCACCTAACAACTCCACTAATCTAGAGGATCCAGTTCCCCTCAAGTGCACAGGTACCGCTGGCTGCTGGCCCTTCTGATTCGACACTAATCTTTGTGCTGCTCTGAGCGAATCCTCCATCATCCTGGACTTTGGCGCTCTAGCCAGATAAACTGCGCACTGTGCAAGGAGGACGTCGCTCTCCGGCATTCCAATCATCTTGCAAGCATTCATAACAGAGACCGCAAGACCTGAGACAAAAAAGAAATAGATATAAGACTGAATCCCACACCGTTCCCTCTTCTACGTACCCAAAGCTGTTGGATCGGCAAGTCCAACATCCTCGCTAGCCATTCTGACCAATCTTCTAGCAATGTAAACCGGGTCTTCGCCCCCAGCTAACATCCTTGCGAGCCAATAAAGCGAAGCATTATCATCGCTAGCTCTGACGGATTTATGAAGCGCTGAAATCATGTCGTAGTGCTGGTCTCCTTTTTTGTCGTACAAAACATGCGACTTCTTGAGCCCATCCTTGACATCGTTGAGCGTAATGAGCGCCGGACCCGAGCGCAAAAGCTCTTCCTCGCTTTGTTTTATCGACTTGAGTGCCAGCTCCAAGCCTCCCAAAGCGATCCTCGCATCCCCGTCACAGGTTTCTGCCAACCACTCAACAGTTGCTTGATCAATGATGAAGATTGGGATCAAAGAGTCGTTCTGGGAGGCCACCGAGTCGATAGAGTCAGTTTCAGAGAGAGTAGAATCGCTTCTCTGCGCTTTATTCAATGGAGCAGATGCGTGTACAATTCCATTGGCCAATTTGACCGCGTTCTGGACTATGCAGACCAGGTCTTCGGTCTTAAGTTTCTCCAGAACTACGACTCGGCACCTGCTAAGCAACGCAGAGTTCAAACTGAAGCAAGGATTCTCTGTGGTAGCCCCAACCAGAGTTATGGTCCCCGCTTCTACATGTGGCAGAAAGATGTCCTGCTGCAGTTTGTTGAATCGGTGTATCTCGTCCATAAACATCACAGTTCGACGACCATACTTGAGTTCGTTCCTGGCCTGATTTACAGCCTCCTTGACGTCATTCACTCCAGACATGGCTGCGGACAGTTTTACCCATCTCATTCTCCCACCTGACGTCTCTTTACATATGTTCGATATCACGTTGGCCAATGAAGTCTAGATTTTAGTGTTCCGTCAAAGAATAATAGTACATCGTCAATGCATTTTGTAACTCTAGTTTATACGATAATTAATAATGTCATTGACAAATTTCACTGTACCTTCCCGCAGCCCGGTGGACCCCACAAAATCATACTCGGAATTTCTCTCTTCTCCAATAACTTAAGAAGAACCGTCTTTTCGCCCAGGACATGTTTCTGACCCACATAATTGACCAGATTGGATGGTCTAGCTCTTTCGGCAAGCGGAATGTGGCCTTTTGTATCGATCGAAGATTTTTTCTCGCTAGTCAATTTCATCTGTATAAGACAGACATTGGCTTCATTCAGTTTGCTTTGTGCTTTGTTCCTTCTTATAACAGCAACAATAAAAGACATTCCTCGTCATCGTTAACGTCGTCTAACAATGTTACATAATTTTTTTGGCAACGTTTACATTAGTCAATATGTTCGAATCAGTTATGACCAAGTAGCAAAACAAATCACGCAACATTGTAGGATGATGATAACGATATCAAGGAACAGGAGAGTGAATCATCATCAATTGACATAAAATATTAATCGCTCAAAAATCAAATTGTTACTTGGTTCCGATGTAGTTGGGAATCAGAAGGCTGTTCGTCGTTATCCTCGCAGACAACCTCTCGTTGTTCGTTTGATGATTGCCGCACCATCTGATACTTGGCTTTTTTACGGTTACCCACAGGCTCTGAGAACTTTCTCTTACCCAACTGCATCAACCCTCCCGTAGACCCAGTCGCGGGTCTTTTGTTAGCGCCTAAATCGTCGAGGCCTGATGAAGATTTGGTGATCCGTGACGATGACTTGACGCCGTCATCTTCTTTCAGGAACAAACACTTGTTGACATGCGACTCTATCTCCGTCGCGAGATAGCCTTTACCGCATATCGGACAGTCCATTACTAGCTTCTGATCTGAATGTCTTTTATTCGGTATTTAGCAAAATAAAACCCAACTTTGCGCACGACTGAACTCATCGGCGACCGACCACTCGCACATGCTCAAATGAATCGCTTTGTTTTCAATTCTCGTTCGAGAGAATTTCGAATGTTAGACAGGGGGCAGCACATGGAAGATCATAGATGAAAAATTACCAGCGGTCTATAAGAAGTCCTGGAAGATCTGCCTTACCGACTGATCTGTTCCTATCATAAAAATACTGCATAAATAAATAACACCTAAGCCTATGGGGGACGAAGCCATAAAGGAAAAAGAAGAAGAAGAAGAAATGAATAACAATAACGAATTCAGAACTTTCAGCCTAGATGGCGGTTGAAAATAATTGTTTGAATGGAGACATGAGCCGACGCGATCGTATGGATGATGCATGGAGTAGAAGGAGACATATCTTGAAAGAAAAATTTGTCTCACGGTAAAGGGGGCGCTACGAACGAGTCTGTACCGCAGAAATCCGGGCTGACGTGAGCGCGCGCACCAGATACCGCGCAACCCCCATCCTCTTTTCCGCGTAACCATAGTGACCATGGACATGGCTACGTGTATCTGATGCGCGCGCCTACGTCAGCCCGGATCTCTGCGGTACAGACTCGTTCGCAGCGCTCCCTTTACCGTGGGATTTTACGACCACTTTTAGAAGCCTAAACGTGGGGAGATATGTCTCCTTCTACTCCATGGGATGATGTTAGATGTATAGTGCGTAAAAGATTGAGATTCCCGGGTCAGAATATTGATGACATGTTCATTTGATGGCCGTTTATTTTAGGTTTTGAATATTCGCAGAATATGTTCCAGAATATGTTCGCTCTTCAGTGAACGGAATTATTCGTTTGGTATATTTGGAACTTTGCTTACAACAAACGAATAGTATGTGATCCTGATCCCTGCATAAGTGATGGCTGCGTCGGTAAAGAAAAACTTACGAAATATGAATTTGTTTTTATCTTTTTCATAGCAGTTATCCAGTTACATGTTGGTCATGTTGGATATTTATTCACGTCTTTTCTGTATAACTGGTGTATGTAAATTGCCCACTGTAAAGAAGTGGTTAAGCAAAATCGCATAATTACGCCGTGCCCTACTAAAAATGACCGATAGGTGAATACGGTCTTATCAGATTTTTAATAAGGCTTTTGTCCCCGTATTATATCTGGCCCGCTATCTTTAAGTCCAATCGGAAAGTCCATTCTTAAAGGTCCAAAGGACAAAAACCTTTTTAGAAACCCTGATACGACGGTATTTATCTATCGGAAGTTTTAGGCAGGGTGGTCAAAGGGTGTCAAATGATTTAACAAATATCCAGACAGTTATTACAAAATCGGATTCTGTAGCATGAGCTCCTTAAAGCTTAAATTATCAGCTGTCACAAATTGCTGAATTTTTGTGATGTACTACCATTATTATTAAAATTCTTCCATTATATCTGTAGATTACACCCGAATAAATGATTTACAATTAATCAGAGTCTGGTCAATTCTTGGGACAATATCAATCTTTCTAAAGCTGCATCGCCGGCGAAATGAGAATATGAAAAGAAAAGAAAATTAAACGAATCTGTGTGTATCCGTTGTGTTACGATACTTTTTGTACAATCACGATTATCTGTACAATCGACAGAAGATTTTAATCAAGTTGAGAACTAGTTCTGATTCATGTATGTGGCATGAGTTCGCGGCTAGAACAATGATAAGTGATTAGAAATGATGAAAGCGATTCCCATATCGTTTTCCTGATGGACAAAATATCTCCAGCTGACACAGCGATCAGATTATACCGTTATGACGCTGACCTGGTTGGATACCGGGTTGTCTTTAGTCTTCCGCGAGCTTAGTCGTAGTTCAAGAGCTCGTTGACTGGTCAGAGATGACAGCAGGATAAAATAACGTTGAACAATTAAAAGTAGGCCGTGATATTTTATTCGAGAATCAAATTCCCGTACATCGTTACAACGTCAATAGTTACACTATTATGGAAATATTGGTATAAATGGAAACTCGGCGTAGAAAGGTTTGTAAAACACTTGACAATTCCAAACACAATCAACTTCAGTCTGATTCACTGGACCAACAGCGCTCCAGCACCACACTTGCCGCGAAATTTGACTCGGATGTAACCGCCAGCGGGGATCCCCCAACAAAAATAATTCCCCGCGAAAAGGTAAATAAACAAAGAGATATTTCTTCTCCATATTTATTAAAAGTCGTTATGGCCAATTTCATATCAAGTGATCAAGGCTTTTAGGACAATTTTTTCTGAATTTGACGGCAATCTAAAAAAAAGTAGTTAACGATGAAAAAAAAATAGTTGCCAGAGCATTTTTTTATATTCTAAATATTTTCGAAGTTATGCAGCCTCTTCGTTTTGGCGCATTTAGTTTTAGAAAAATCATAATTCCGGCTACGTTGGTTATAGGAAGATCAACTTGGGCTCATTTTATTCGCAAAAAAAATATTGTTTTTAGAAAAAATTAGCGCATTGGTATTTTAGATCGCTCAACATAAAATTGTCTCCATTTCCCGAAACAATTGGAGATTCCGGAAAAATGCATTGTTTTCCAATCTGAAAAAAATCACAGACGTAGGTATGTGTATTCTCTCAGTGCTGTGTAAATTTCAGAGTGGGAGAGCCAGCCGTTTTTTTTTTTTTTACGCCCATAAATGAGTATTTCGTTGCTGAGTTCACGGTGAAGAAAAATTTGTTTGACTAAAGAAATCGGTTACTTGAATATTGTCAAGTGAATGTTTCACTAAGATCAATTAATTTTTACTTGATTCTAGTGAATATTGTCTCCCTGGTCATATTACCGATAATTTTCAACTTCCTATTTCTCTGTTTTCAAGTACACGAGGAAGTTATTGTAATCAACCCGAAAATGAAAAGTTTAGTTTTCACTCCATTTCTACATTTCGAGGTCAAGAAAATCACTTCCGACCATTTTCATTCGAATGCCTTGGGTGTGTGTGTGTGTGTACGAATGTATGCGTGTATGTGATCAAATTCTTGTCTGGACAATATCTCGAGTACGACTAACCGGATTTTGATCTGATTGGGCTCAATCAATGCGACTTTTCCGAACTCAGAACTAATTAGATTTGGCTTTCGTTGGATTTGATCGGTTCACAATCAGTGCTTTTTATAATAAATGAAAACTGACGATATCTTGAGAACGGAGGAACGAAAAAAAAATCCGTTCAGATTTGAATGAAAATTAGTACCCGAAGAGTTTTCGGGACTTGTTGATCACAAAATTTGTCGTTTCATTTCCTAAAATTCAAATTGATTGATAATATTTTTTCGAACACGAAAAGAATCGGGAAGTTCGAAGGCTGGCACATATGGGTAGCCTAAATGTACTTGGCGCGAGACTCTACCGAGTCTCTTGATCAGCTTGTTCTTCATTCACAAGTAAACATTCATTAGAATCAAGTAAACATCATTCGATCGTAGTAAGTATATACTTACTCGATAATATTCAAGTAACCGATTTCTTGAGTCAAACAAATGTTTTCCACCGTGTACTCAGCAACGAAATACTGATTTATGGTCGTAAAAAAGAACAGCTGGCTCTCCCACTTTGGATTTTATACAGCACTGAGAGAATACAAATACCCACGTCTGTGATTTTTTTCAGATTGGAAAAAAAATGCATTTTTCCGCAATCTCTAATTGTTTCGGGAAATGGAGACAATTTCGTGTTGAGTGATCGAAAATCCCAATGCCCTATTATTTTCTAAAAACTTTATTCTTTTGCGAATAAAATGAGCCCAAGTTGGTCTCCCTATGACCAACGTATCCGGAGTTATGATTTTTCTAAAAAAAAATGCGCCGAAACGAAGAAGTTGCATAACTTCGAAAATATTGAGAATATAAAAAAAAAAGCTGTGGCGACTATTTTTTTTTCATCGTGAACTACTTTTTTTTAGATTGCCGTCAAGATCAGAAAAATGTGTCCTAAAAGCCTTGATCACTTGATATGGAATTGCCCTTATACCTTATATGAAACGAAGTCGAAAACCATGTACAATTCATAAAACTAAATCTGTACATCCTTGTAATTATTGTACATTATTTTACAGTAAAATTTCCTGTATAAAACATATTGTGAAGCAAGTTTTCGATCAGATTTTTTATGAAGAACAAAAGATTTTGAATTGTTCGAATTCCATTTCGATTAATAACACCAATATCCCAAAGTCGTCTGAATGTTCTTCAACTTTGAGTATTATATTTGAAAAAACATTTCTAGGCTATGATAATATAATATTATTACATATACTAATTACCATGATGTATAGGTATGTATGTATAATTTTTTCAAAGCTTAGTTAGCGCGTAATTGTTCCAGGGCGACGACAAGTCTGAATCGAAAATGACAGCCTCAACTTCCATCGTGAAAACGGAGAAACAAAACACCAACACTTTCTCTACCAGATTAAAAATAAAGTTTGAAGTCGATCTGGTTGCAGCGTTTTTACTCCTTGCCGGATTAGCGACTCGTTTATATAAACTCGAGGAGCCAGGAAGCATTGTGTAAGAACTTTGTCAACATTGTTTACCTCCAAATCCGCTAGTGATCGAATAACTATGTACTTTTTGTTCGTCAATACAGTTTTGACGAACTGCATTATGGCAAGTATGTGGGCCTCTATATGAAGAACACATACTTCTTCGACTCTCATCCCCCACTGGGAAAACAGCTAGTATCAATCGCTGCCTATTTGGCTGGTTTTGACGGTAAATTTAAGTTTGACAGAATCGGAAGTGACTACACCGACCTTGTCCCTCTCTTTGCTCTGCGAATCGTACCCGCCCTCTGCGGGAGTCTTGTGCTACCCACCGTTTATCACTTGGCTCTAGAACTGGGCTTGAAACCATGGAGCGCAGCTACAGCTGGACTGATGTTACTCTTCGGTGAGTGTTTCTGCTCAATAATTATTCAATGCGTCAGGCAGAACTGTAGAATGAATAAAATAATTCTCCACAGATAACGCATTCCTGACTCAGTCCAGGTTCATCCTAATGGAAAGTATCCTCATCCAATTTTCTCTATTGGGTTTACTCTGCGTAGCTAAATTCCGCAAGATGGTAGATAAGCCGTTCACCATATCGTGGTGGTTCTGGCTTTTGCTAGGGGCGTTCAACTTGTCCTGTGCCTTATGGTAAGCGGTAAGACATACGGAGAATGGGATCTTAATAATAGTAAGGAATTTGGTAACATAGATTTTTTCCATTACAGTGTAAAGTATGTTGGATTTTATTCTCTACTTCTGTCGTCAGCGCTGATAGCCCGCGACTATTGGAGTTTGATTCCTCGTAAATACTTGTCGACAACACTTCTGTACGTGCACTTATTAGCGAGAGTGATTGTGCTGGTTACGATCCCAGTCATGGTCTATGTTGGTGTCTTTTACGTGCATTTGTCCATCCTGACAAAGGCTGGGCCTCATGATTCTGTGATGACAAGTGCCTTCCAGGCGAGTTTGGAGGGTGGTTTAGCTAGCATCACGAAGGGCCAACCACTGGAAGTGGCTCACGGGTCTCAAATTACTCTCAGACATACCCATGGTCGCGCTTGCTGGCTCCACAGCCACAACCAGGTCTACCCCCTTCGGTATCCGGATGGGCGAGGAAGTTCGCATCAACAACAAGTGACTTGCTACTCTTTCAAGGATGTTAATAACTGGTGGATTGTCAAGAGGCCAGGAATCGACGGTCTGGTCGTGTCCAAGCCCATAGAGCCGATCAAACATGGAGATGTGGTTCAGCTTGTTCACGGAATAAGCAGCAGAGCGTTGAACTCGCACGACGTGGCGGCCGCTATGTCTCCCCAGAATCAGGAAGTCTCTTGCTATATCGATTACAACGTTTCTATGCCAGCTCAAAACCTGTGGAGAATTGATATCATCAATAAAGATCAGACTGGTGACGTTTGGCACACGATTCAGAGCCAGATTAGACTCATTCACGTGAGCACTGAACAGGCCCTGAGATTCAGCGGCCGGCAATTACCGGACTGGGGGTACAACCAGCATGAAATTGTTGCCGATAGAATAATAGATCAGCCAGACACAGTTTGGAACGTTGAGGAACACAGGTACACGAAGAACGAAGACCAGAAACAGAGAGAGCGGGAATTGGTTGGAGCTGAAATGATCCCCTTGAGAGCTACCAGGCTGACCTTTTGGGACAAGTTTCTGGAACTGCAGACCAAGATTTTCTTCAATGCTCAGGAGGGTCAGAACAGCCATATGTACTCGAGCGAACCCTTGGAATGGCCTATGATGACTCGGGGCATCGCCTACTGGGTCTCAACCGAAAGTAACGTAAGTTTCACAACCATGGGCAGGGATTTCTGAGATTTCCACCACTACAACTCTGTTTTTGTATCCTTTCATAATTTCTGAAGCCTTCTCACCTTCTTGTTACAGGCGCAGGTACATTTGTTGGGTAATGTGGTAGTCTGGTACTCTGGAACAGTTTCCGTTCTGATATACTCATCCCTTCTCGTATTTTATCTGATGAGACGCCGAAGACTCTGTTTCGACGTGTCCGAAGAAGAGTGGGAAAAATTTGTTGTGTTTGGAGAAGTCTTGCTCGTCGGATATCTCCTGCACTACTTGCCATTCTTCTTTGTAGAGAGAACGCTCTTCCTCCACCACTATTTGCCCGCCTTTATCTTCAAGGTCTTAATGACCTCGGCGGTTATCGATCACCTTCATTACTTGATTGGGCAAGTGAAATTATAAATACAATTTATCGTCACATAGTATAGACTATAAATAATTCATTTTATATTCTTTTCAGAATGAAACTGAGATGGAATCTCGTACTTTTTTTATTCAAAGTCAGCGTAGTGATTTGGATCTGTCTCATCGTTTATGTATTTAAAAAATTCTCGGTTCTCAGTTACGGCACTACGCCGTTGACGGTCAATGACATACTGAAATTACGGTGGCGAGATACCTGGGACTTCATTATCCACAAAACCTGACCTTCAACTGATAACAATACAGAAGAAAGAAACACAAAACACTAAAAGCGTATTGAAAAATATTTTACCGCGATCAGAGATTATAGTTTTATCGATACTCAATTGACGAAATAATGCTAACAAAATAACAACGTACGATGTTCGGTATTGATTACTCAATTGTTGACTGCTAAATGTAAGAAAACTGAATTATGTACTCAGAAATATACTCAATTCTAGATATAATTCAAGTTGCCACGTCTTCGAATAGGAAAGTGTTAAATTTATACAATGATATCAAGCGTTCTGATCCCAGGAGTACACGATACGTACTCTTTGAACAAAAACGGAAACAAGCTGTAATAATATTCATTCATACAGAAAAGCAGCACATCTTGCATCCGTCGATCCATTTGGGATAGCGAAGTACACTTGAGCAACATATTTAAAGAAATTTGATATATTTGTTATATTATAGACTTCATATTTGTTACATTGTTATAAAAGTTTATAAATTATGTATACCTTTATATTATGCTTTGACTATTTAGTAGGATTTTTAACGGAGACTCGAGCTCATCTTGACAGTAACATAAGAAGAATAAAAACTCATTATTCATCCACGCGGGATTAAATTATTAAAACGGTGATTCACAGCGGTGCGTCACACTGTGAGAACTTCTGTCCCAAAGCCTCCCAGCTGTGAATCAGCATCGTTCATTGTATAGCGATAAATAAAATCGGTCGATGTAACGAGTCATTCAATCGCGTTATGAAGATAAATTAGTCAATTTTGCATTGACCTTTCTTGAGTATAAAAATACACTGGGGGAGAAAAGTTTCCCGAAATAAAGTTTCAGCAAAGTCGACAACAAAGGTTTATTTTTGTGATTCGTCTACATTAAATGAAATTGATTAAGACTAATATCGGATCATGGGTAAGAGAAGTGATGTGTATAGGTTGAACATGATTCCCGACCTGAGTCGTTGAATGTATTTACATAATAACTAACAGTATTAATAACTCGAGAGAAATATGGTAGATGAGAATCTATTTACCATAACTTTTCTATACGTACTTCGTTGATTTACAATTATGTAATGGCCCATTGAATATCCTGAAAATTAACGAACAACGATAGAAATAACGATATTAGGATCGAAATATATCGACGAAAAGTTTATCCATTTTATGAACCTAAACCAATCAATATACCAGACTGAAGGGGTTTGGAGAGAGGGACTGCAATAAATAATAATCGATTGATAAAATATGTATAGAGCATCTATTCTTGAGAGAATATTCCGGTGCCAATTACTCGCAGCTCTAGTAAGTGAATATTATGGATCGTATCAGACCATCTCTAACACTGTCAGCGCTGTTCCCAACTCCAAAAGAGAAGAAGACCGAATCGCAGGCCATTCGCTGCGTACACGCGCCCATCGGGTACCAACCCACTTTATTGAAGACCACCCCAACCCGATATACCTATTTTGGAAGGAAGAAAATGTTAACGAAGCTGAAAACTTTGAGCGTCAACATGTTGATGCTCCAATTTGAACTTCACCTTATTCCTTTGTATATAGACGGGCCTGTTGAAGGTGATTTCGACCAAAGAGCCTATGGTCACTCTAGACGTAAAGTGAGTGTAAGTTAATCTGGATCCATCTGAATCGAGAAGATGTGCATAGAGCAGTTCTGTGTATGAGCTGGGAACCATCGATGCGAACGGATCGATGGACTGGCTTTGGACCTGCGAGCAGACGATGTAGTGTTGCATAAACAGAATTCAATATACACCTGAAAGAAATCAACGGTGTTCAATACCTGAGTCGGGACTTGTACCCCAATGACGCAAATGTTTCTATCAACATTGAAGGCAACCGAACAATCCAGGACACTCGTATTTAGACAGTCGGTTTGCTGAACGATGGATCTGAGGCAGTAGTACTTGAGCCCTTCCCTCACACCGCCGCCTTCCACCGGGGCTCCAGAGCCCATCATGTTCATTGAAGTACCTCCGACGTTATTCAAGCTCATAGAAGAGCCGGCAACATTCTGTGGAGCTGGCCACCAGCTACTACTCTCTTGAAAAGAACCCCGGGGGTTCAATTTTGATGAAGAATTGCCAGCCGCTGCTGCTGCCTGACCCTCCGTCAACATGCTGCCGTTACTCGAACCATTTGGTCCACTCGTAGAGCTCGAACTGGCCATTGCTCCGATTGTCTGAAGGTCAGAAGGCTGGATTGTTAAGCAGGAATGGCAACAAGTCACAATGAGAGTAAGGAAACTTCAAATTTGGTGCACAACATGCGTGTAGACCCATGAAAATCGGTAAAATCTTATAAAATTATTCGTCAACTAGTAAAATCTCTCAAATTGGTTTTTGATCACTAAAAATTCTTTGAAATTTTTTACAGCTTCAGAAAGTCATATGAATGCAATAAAAAAATTTCAGAAACGTTCAAATTAGTTATGAACCAAATTCGAAGATAGCTGACCCTGCATAGAAGCAGCTCATTATCTCGATAATAAAAGATGACCATCGAACGAAATTGGAATGATGTCGGCGTGACAAAACCGAACATGATACTGAATTCCTTTATGGGAACTGAATTGTTTGCTCTATGCTCGATTAATGTCCAACTTCACCCGAGTAGCAATTCCTCATTTCATTCGATTGCGTCCTAGATTTGTGATTTCAAGTATCAAATTTACCGACAAATCCCCCATTGTGGGATGTTGCTTGAGGGGTTTAACTCTGCTTTGTGCATTCGCCGAGAACCCATCAGGCATAGGCCACTTGCTTTCGGTGGATGAAATGTTCATTAAAATGGCAAAGGCCTCGTCCTGATTGAGCAAGGAAGACCTGGCCGGTCCCTCGGCAAATTCCTGCGGAGTGAGGGTGAGGAATCTGATCTTGGTCAGAGCGTTTCCAATCACGGAGCGCAGAGACTTGCTGTCCTCGGGGTCGAGTCCTTTTCTAGTGCATTCGGACCTGGCCCACCGTTCAGCGGCGGAGAAGAGCTCGATTTCCGATTCGATCTCCAGCTCCTCTTGCTCAAAGACAGTGACCAAAGTTCCGACCTCGATTTCCTCAAAGCTAGGCTTGCTCAGGACGCTGTTAGTCTTGGTGCAAATTATCTGTAGACACTTTTCCATCAATACAGGCTCCTCAAAGAGCTTGGCAAATTCGTAAGCTCGGCAGGCTTTCTTCGGAGACAAGTCTGACCATAGAAACTTTGTGCATTCCTCTACCAAAAAAGGCAGCATGTACTTTTTAGCACAGTAGCAGAGCTCGCAGGCCAGTTCAAACGAGCCCAAGTCGATGTTGTCCGTATAGATGTACTCCAGTAGCGCTTTGAAAGCTTCCGGCTGAACATCCCTGATCGGAATCGGGTCGTTTTTCTCCGCCATGCCGCCAAAGAACATCGCCTCAAAGACCGGACTTGACATGGCCAAGAAGAGCTTGTGCCCCTCGAGAATCTGCTGGTGCGGCTCTTGGCCCACTATGAATTTGCAGTCGGACCATTGCCCCGTTTCTAGTATGTGTTTGCCGCGCTGCGCCACCTTCTGCTTTGTCACTTGCCAGTCGCAAGGCGAACCCATGACAAAGGGATAGACTCGACGCTTGCGTGTGCAGAGGTTTGATTATGAGAGAGAGAAGAAGAGGAAAGAAAGCTGGGAGCCTCGGTCACTTCAAAACATTCTGGTTTTTGAGGTTAGGGTCTCAATTTAGCTTCGGACAATCAGCCACAACGAGACTTATGACACGGGTTCTATTCTCGTTAGCCTCGTGCTTCTCTCGAAAAGCTATTAATAAAGATTGACATAAACAACGAGCTGGCTGGTGGGGGGGCAAAAAAAAAAATAGACTTCGGTAAACGATATCGTATGGGACGTGGAGAAAAAAGTATTAAACGTTATACCTCTTCCTCTACGAATTATGTCTCTACAACTTTATTTCACATCTTCTTTCCTCCTTTTTTCCGTACAAGTATTGAAAGTCCGTTGTCAAAAAAATTGACTACTGGCTACTAGCAGTAACGAAACCGCGAGCTGTCAAAAAAAGGGACATAAATATCCGCGTTAAACACCGACGCTACTCCATCTTGATTTCGATTACACTGTAGCATCCACGTACGTGTGTGAGAGATGTTGGTACTTTTTTATTGTTTTTTTTTTCATGAAATTTGGTCCCCCAGGCATCCATAGTTTCGACTTGTAGATGCAAAAATTAATAATACAATTATACGATTCAATATACCGTTCATTTCTTTATTTGCACCGATCGTCATCATCGTCGTGTATTTTTCTTTTTCTTATCCGTTCATTTTTGAAAAAAAAAATTCTATGGTGTATATCGAACGACGATGATGTTTTTCTTACAATGTAATCATACAGCGGGCTACTTATGTAAACAAGACAAGTGTTTAATTTCCCTGAATTTCTCCGGAGGATATTGACTAGGTTGGTTAGATGTAATTTTGTAAATGGCGCACGCAGCACGCAGCAGTACCACCAGTAGCAGGATCAAGCATTCAAGCAGCAGGTCTCGACTCTCGAGTCTCGAGTAGAGGCACGGCTATGGAGCTCAGCTGTGTGATGGCTGTGGCTGTGGTTTTAAAACGACTCATCGAAGAAACGGAGCTTACAATTAGCGGCCCGGAGGCGTAGCGAATATAGAATAACAAGATAATAGAATAAAGTTCAATAAAATCGTAGTAATGAAATTGAATTCCGAAGTGTGGTGGTGGTGGTTCATTTTCTTTCTCTTTATAGTCCGATTCGATTATTATCACACGTCGTCGACGTACCTACGATAATATACAATTGTTAAACAAAGTGCTATTAGAATTACCGTGGACACAAAAGCAGTGATATTAGGGTTAGGAAGTCGGCCGAGTGTTGGGCAGGGACGTGTTGTGCTTTTCAACTTGTACGTGTGGTTAAGTTATACCGGTTGTTAATATACACACGTATCGGGGTAACGTAACGTAATATTCGATATTATATATCGTCGAAATTTTATTATCGGTATACAGTGTCCGTCTCTCCGCTACCTTCATCTCCGCCCGATATCGTCATTCTCATTCTGTATACTTTTATTATACTATTTTTACTCGGCGTTGTGTCCTCTTAAAACATGATAATTATCGCTGATTATTCTTCTTCTACGATATAATATTCTTTTGTGACGAGTGTCTACGAAGTGTAAGTCTAAGTAAGCGAGTGAGCGAGCGAGTCAAGTGAAGTGAGTGAGTAAGTGAGTGAGGAACGGCCCAGAGTTAGGAGTGTTAGGTAGGCACCTGCCGTACAACGTACGTACGCCGAGACCCACCTAAACCCTAACCGACCTAACCTAACCTAACCGACCATTTCTCTACTATCGTTCCACTACTGACTGTCGTGTGTCTGTCACGCAGTGAAGAATATCCTTCTGTCAGTCAGCTAGTTTCTTTTTTTTTCTTTTTATTTTTCTATCGCACGCGTTTGTTTCTCCTTGATTATTTTCCACCTTCGTTTGTTTTTCCTTTTCGCATGGATCGTATGCTCCGCTTTTCTTTACGTCGAGGTGTACGTTATGATATAGATATGAGCCCCTCCCCTATATCGCGGTAAACAAATTATCATTGTCATTCGTTGTTAGATTTCTGCTTTTGTTTCTTTTGTTGCTTCGCTACAATGTGTGTATTTTAATTGCTGAGAACGAGGAAGGGCACTATGTAACTCTCAGCGCGGCCTAAACCTCTGCTATGCATCTTTCTATTTTTTGTTCTTTATCTTGAAACATATTTGATTATAGCATAAAGGAGATTCAACGGAGTTTAGCAATTCACTCGAATTGAAGATACGCTTTCGTTGTACATAGGTTGACGGCATTCTTTCTTTAAATAATCTTATCTATGATGCTCGTTATTGACAATCAACTGTTCAAGCTTTATTTTAATTTTATTATATTCGTATATTTTTTTTTTTTCTTATATCCACTTGCGCAAGGTCAGCAGATATAAATAATTAGAATACTTACGAAGTTTGAGCCTTTACGTAAATTCGATCGTTTTTTGTTTTTTGTCGCCTTGTTCTTTCTACATGAGTATAACATGAAATGCGAACATCCATACTTGCGTACGAATATAAATACGCGACGTTATAATCATAGATTCCTGCAATTATCATAACCACTGTCATGATTATTATTTTCAGGAGTAATATTTTTTCACCGTAGTTATAACTTTTTTTTTTTACTTATTTGAATTGATGTTACGTTTTATCATCACCCATTTTTTGTTTGACTTTTTGATTCTTTTTTCAGTGTAAAGCCTCAAATTTACGTCAAGAAAAAGTCGCCAACCTTGCGCCAAATAAAATTGATACAGAAAAAAAATTATATAAAATGTTGGAATGATTTGACAATCCATTCCAATGCTACTGAAAAATGTTTTGCTTCAATCCAGAAATTTCAAAAAGCCAATGTTTGGGTAAAACACAAGACTCGCATCCGTTCGTTCCATTGTCCGTTCAGAATTCTTTTGTTTAAAGTATCTTCGCAAAGTATAATCTTATATAATGTTTTCTCATGTTTTTCAACTCTTAAATTATCCGTATCCATTTTTATCCAGATCAGAATTATAAATTCCTCACTTTCTGGCTCCTAATGAAACATTCATGTCCAAAGAATGATCATGCGACCCATATTCCACAAGTTTCTATCCATAAACATTTTTAGATACCATTTTCCTACTTTTTGATAATAAAATCTAATTCAATCTTCACAAACATTAAAAAATAACAGTTTAATTTTCTGCCTGCAGAAAAATGGACTCTCTCGAAACGTAGCGCCGAATAACGTACCGGAGCTTCATCGGTGGTGTTCTCAGAGCCAAAATTCTAGATAGAAATACAAAAAGACGGGGGAGAATATTAGCTTTAATGACCTCGCATAGGTGACCGTTGTTGTTGTGGAAAACTTCCTAGTAGATTCAGAATCATAATGGATTCCGTCAGAGATGAGGACAGGCGAAGGCGCCTCAGAACGCTTGAAGAAAGGATAAAAGATCCCCGCAGTGTTACCAACATAGATTGTCTCCTCGACACTGTCCAAGCCTTGGCCTCGGACTGCGACCATCCTAGCGTCAGACGGATGAAGAATGTCGAGGCATATATGAACAGATGTAAATACCGGCGTCGTTCGCATCAGAGCGAATGTAAATTGTCATTTCATCTGATTATCTTTCGCAGATGACTCCGTCGCTCGTGATATTTGCAAGATGAGGATGAGAACAGACGACTTTACCCTGATCAAAGTCATCGGTCGCGGAGCATTTGGCGAAGTTCAATTAGTCAGGCACAAATCTACCCAGAAAGTGTTTGCCATGAAACTGTTGAGCAAATTCGAGATGGTCGGTTTCATTTTTTGCAATCGGAATGCAGACAACTGAAAATTTATTATATTCTTTCGTTGCGATTCCAGATAAAGAGATCGGACTCGGCCTTCTTCTGGGAGGAAAGGGACATCATGGCCCACGCAAATTCTCAGTGGATAGTCCAGCTGCATTTTGCCTTTCAAGACAACAAGTACCTCTACATGGTGATGGACTACATGCCGGGTGGAGATCTCGTCAATCTTATGTCAAACTACGACGTCCCAGAAAAATGGGCAAAGTTTTACTGCGCCGAAGTCGTTCTAGCCCTTGACGCGATCCACCTGATGGGATTTGTTCACAGGGATGTTAAACCGGACAACATGCTGCTGGACAAACACGGACATCTCAAACTCGCCGACTTTGGAACCTGCATGAGAATGGACTCTGTAATTCAAACATTGATAAAAATGTATAACGACTGTTTCTAACGATGCCATTTTCTCTAGGACGGACTAGTTCGCTCGGACACAGCGGTCGGTACGCCGGACTACATATCACCAGAAGTCCTCCAGTCCCAGGGTGGAGAAGGAGTGTACGGAAGAGAGTGCGACTGGTGGTCCGTGGGCGTTTTCTTATACGAAATGCTAGTTGGCGACACGCCATTTTACGCAGATTCGTTAGTCGGCACGTATTCCAAGATCATGGACCACAGAAACTCGCTGCACTTCCCTCAGCAGGAGGCGGACATATCGCACGCGGCCAAGAGTCTGATCTGCAGCTTTTTAACGGACCGAACTAAACGACTGGGCAGAAACGGAGTCAACGAAATCAAGAGTCACTCGTTCTTCAAAAACGATCAATGGACGTTCGATAATCTCAGAGAATGCGTACCTCCAGTCGTACCCGAACTCTCCGGCGATGATGATACCAGCAATTTCGACGATGTCGACAAGGAGGACGGACCCGAGGAGAGCTTTCCGGTTCCGAAAGCATTTTCAGGAAACCATCTTCCTTTCGTCGGTTTCACTTACTCCGGAGACTACCAGCTTATGACGGGCTGCGGACGAGAGGCTGTTGATGGCATCGCAAATCACATAAACAACGGAATAAAGGACGAAAACGCAAAGATATCTCTGCTGGAAACTTCGCTAGAGAGAGAAAGACGGCAGGTTGAAGCTCTCGAGGCGAAGCAAAGGGCTCTGATGACCCAGCTTGAGGGTCTTATGAGGCGGGAGGCGGAGCTGCAGGAGGAGTCGGGAAGAGCGGACAAAGAGTTGACGCTCCTCAGGCATAATTTCAAAGAGACCCAACGCCGGTCCGAACACGAATCGGAGGCGAGAAGAAAGGTCGAAGCCTCGCTGATAGAACTTAAGAAAAAGTTTGACGAGGAACAATCCAAGAGAGCCAGGGATGTTAGTAACTCGCACCAGACCTCGGAGAGGATTATCAGTTTGGAAAAACAGCTTAAAGAAATGCAGGCAAAGCTTGAGAGGGAAACTGAGAGTACAGGACGGCTTAGAAAACAGGCTGCCGAAGTTACGGTTGCCAGACAGGCCGCGGAACAGATGGCGAGCGAACTACAAGTCGCTAGGGCGCAGCTGCAGGCCCAGAGAGATTCCCTGCAGCAAGAAGTAGCGGCTCTTCAGGTAAAATTATTCGTCTTTTTTTTTTTTACTACTTTGAAGGATTTTTCTGAACTTGGTTTTCAAATGTTTGCGTTTCATCAACAGGGACAATTGTCCAAGGAGAGGAGCTCCCGGTCTCAAGCTTCGAGTCTGACCGCAGAACTAGAAACTAGATTATCCGCGCTGCATGTGGAGCTTGAGCACAGTCGCAGAAGGGAGGAAAAAGCCACCTTGGACAACCGGCTTCTGAGCGAGAGGGTCTCTACCCTGGAAAAAGAGGCAGCGGGACTTACCTTGGAGCTTAAAGCGGCGCAGGCCAGGTACAATCAGGAAGTTGCTGCCCATCAGGAAACCGAGAGGTCGAGAATGCTCTCCAAGGAAGAGGCTAATATGGAAGTTGTGAAAGGTATCGTCGCTGCTAATTCACTCAAACATAAAAATAGCAAACTACCGATCTGCGATACTAACTCGACTCTTTTCCCCCCTAATCGCTGCGCTGTAATTATCACCCTGTGAAATTTCAAGTACGTAAATTTCCCATCGAGCTGCGATTCCGATTCATTAATTATTACAGTTTAATGAAAAAGGAATTTCTTTGTTTACCACGACTGATAAAATAGCCCTTCAAGTAAAACTGAACGAGGAGAAAAGCGGGCGACAAAGGGCGGAGCTACTAGCCCAGGAGAAAGAGCGTCAGACCTCTATGCTCTCCGTCGACTATCGCCAGATACAACAGAGGCTTCAGAAGCTGGAAGGAGAGCACAGACAGGAAGTCGAGAAGGTCAAAGCTCTGCAGGGCCAAGTGGAACAAGAACAGCAGAAGCGTAACGTCCTACAATCCGAATTCGGCCAGCAATCTTCCGAGGCTGGCAGACTCAGGGCTAGGGAACAGCAACTCGTTGGGGAAGTAGCTCAGCTGAGAGAAGCCAAACGGCAGATAGAGGAAGAGCTCCATCACCTGAAGACACAGAGAAGCGTTGATTTGTTGCAGACTAAAGAACTACAGGAACAGTTGGAAGCAGAGGCGTACTTTTCTGTCAGTATTCCCGTCGAAGAGTCACCAAGTTCTTCCAGAATTTGATCATTTCTCTTTTTCCATTATTTCAGACTCTTTACAAGACCCAGACGCAAGAGCTTCGCGAAGAATTAGACGACAAGACTCGACTCCAGCAAGAATTGGAAGAAGAGCGTTGCTCACTCGTTCACCAACTACAGCTTTCTCTGGCCCGAGCGGACAGCGAAGCTCTGGCTCGTTCCATAGCCGAGGAGACAGTCGCAGACTTGGAGAAGGAGAGAACAATGAAAGAGTTGGAGTACAAAGACAGCATAGCTAAGCATCGTCAGGAGTTGAACTCGAGGGAGCAGTCTATCAGCGTTTTGAAAGAAACTGAAAACGAGATGAAGAAGACCACCGAGCAGTACCTCAAGGACAAAGAGGACTTGAACAAGCGCATTAAAGAGCTGCAGGAGCAACTCAGCAAGGAACAGTCAAACGCCGAAGAGAGGGAACGGCTCAGTGGGAAACTGAAGACGGAACAATTACTCAAGCAGCAAGCGGTCAACAAGCTGGCGGAGATTATGAACAGAAAAGACATTTCATCGGGCACCAAGAACAGGAACAAAGTACCGTCTGCTGATCTGAGAAAGAAGGAGAAGGACTGCAGAAAATTGCAACAGGAACTCACTCAGGAGAGGGAAAAGTACGGACAACTTGCAGCCAAGCTGCAAAAGGATCTACAGGACTTGCAGGCCCAAGTCGCTGAGGAGTACCAAGCCAAGTTGAGGCTGCAAATGGAGCTGGACTCTAAGGATTCCGAAATAGAGACTCTGCAGATGAAAATCGCGTCCATAAATTCAGAAACGGCGAGTCTTTCCTCGGCTGAAAATGACGGGGAGGACACTGTCCTTTCTGAGCACGGCGCGCTGAGATTGGAGGGTTGGCTAAGCGTACCGAACAAGCAGAACATCAAGAGGCACGGATGGAAGAAGCAGTACGTGGTCGTATCTTCGAAGAAGATAATATTCTACAACAGCGAAAACGACAAGATGAACGCAGACCCGATACTTATTCTAGATTTAAGCAAGGTATTCCACGTCAGGTCCGTCACTCAGGGAGACGTAATCAGAGCCGATGCCAAAGATATTCCGAGGATATTTCAGGTGAGGAATTGACATACCGGGAAAACTTGACAAACAATTTTAATTGTTTCAATGGTTTAACAGTTGCTGTACGCCGGCGAAGGCGAGGCGAGACGACCTGGCGACGAAGGCAACGCCTTGCCAGGTGTAGAACTTCCACAGCTCATGGACAAGCCGGGAACCCTGACTCTAAAAGGGCACGAATTTATTTCCATATCTTACCATATGCCAACGACTTGCGAAGTCTGTACAAAACCGCTTTGGCACATGTTCAGACCTCCACCTGCGCAGGAATGCCGACGTGAGTGAAATGGTTGTATAAGGGCTATTCCACGTGAAGCGGATCAGTCACCTCTCAGATATTTTCCTAATTTTGCATGTCGATTGTGTAGGGGGAGTTAGATTTTTGTGCCAAAGCCCGATTTTGATAATGCAAAATTCGATTTTTTATTTGCAATAACAAATTAGAGAACCTTTTTTTCAAGAATTCATAACTCCGCCAGAAATGAAGTTACATCCAATTTTCTTTTTTTGATTCACGCGGAAAGCTTTATAGAATTGAGAAAAAAATACAAAATTGAAAAAAACAATTGCTATCAAATGTTTGTTTAACAATTAATTTTTCAAAGATTTTTAAAACACTGAGCAACACGACTACAAAATTCTAAGAAATTCTGACAATGTACCTTGTACTATACTACAACCTCCGAATTAATTTCAGAGACGTGTTTTTTTTCGTTTTCGAGTCAAAAATCGGTAAAGGTGTCGATGCGTCCCAATTTGAGGCGCGCCGCGACTCACGGAATGGCAAGCGACCGGCTGCCGGCCACCGCTACTCCGCGGTGGCGACGCAACGTTATTTGCGAACCATTTTCACGATGTTGGACATGAGTTAAAAATCTGAAAAAAAATACTGTACCTTCACAACGCCTGCCTTAAGCGATAAGAAAAGTTTCAAAAACGTGTTCTCTCCCGTTTTCGAATTATAGATATAAATATATTTTGAATCTCAGTAATTAAAAAACGGGAGAGAACACGTTTTTGAAACTTTGCTTATCGCTTAAGGAGGTTCGTCAGTGAATGCGTTAGTTCACGGATTGATTGAAACTTTGTGTACGGGTTCCTTTAAACGAAATACAATTGCTGAAATAATTTCAAATTTTTTGACCAGCCCATTTACGAGAAAAAAATTAGTAAAGTCAGCTCCTTATACATGGGTCCTTATGGAGGCACTACGCAAAATGGTATTCAAAGCATTGATATTCTTAGTTGTGGCTTTACGAGCTTATCAAAAAACTATCTAACATGAGAACTAAACATTTTGGAATGAGTCACCGAAGTTTGAGTTACATTGACCGAAAGCTTTTCGAATACTGAATCAAAATACAAGCCGAAACGTCAGCTTGTAGGCTGTGCGGGGCATAGTGCGGCTGGCGGGGATGGCCGACAGCGGCCGAAACCGGTCCCCTCTGTTCCCCGCAGCTGAGGCACTGACGAACCTCCTTAAGGCAGGCGTTGCGAAGGTACAGTATTTTTTTCAGATTTTGAACTCATGTTCAACATCGTGAAAATGGTTCGCAAATAACGTTGCGTCGCCACCGCGGAGTAGCGGTGGCCGGCAGCCGGTCGCTTGCCATTCCGTGAGTCGCGGCGCGCCTCAAATTGGGACGCATCGACACCTTTACCGATTTTTGACTCGAAAACGAAAAAAAACACGTCTCTGAAATTAATTCGGAGGTTGTAGTATAGTACAAGGTACATTGTCAGAATTTCTTAGAATTTTTTAGTCGTGTTGCTCAGTGTTTTAAAAATCTTTGAAAAATTGATTGTTAAATAAACAATTGATAACAATTGTTTTTTTCAATTTTGTATTTTTTTTTCTCAATTCTATGAAGCTTTCCGCGTGAATAAAAAAAAGAAAATTAAATGTCACTTCATTTTTGGCGGAGTTATGAATTTTTGAAAAAAAAGGTTCTCTAATTTGTTATTGCAAATAAAAAATCGGATTTCGCATTATCAAAATCGGGCTTTGGCACAAGAATCTAACTCCCCCTATACAATCGACATGCAGAATTAAGAAAATATCTGAGAGGTGACTGCTTCACGTAGAATAGCCCATAATATTGTCGAGTACCTTGGGTTGTGTTTATATGCACTTTTTCTTTTTCACCACAGGGTGTCGAATCAAGGTGCACAAAGAGCACTTGGAGAAGAAAGAGGATGCGATAGCGCCTTGTAAATTACACTACGACCCGAACAGTGCGAGAGAGTTGTTAGTCCTGGCCGGTAGTACAGACGATCAAAAATACTGGGTAACGAGGCTATCGAGAAGGATACAAAAATGTGGTTACAAAGCTAATTCACACGTCGATGGAACGGGCCAAAGAGTATCGCCAAGGTAGCGTAGGTGGACAGCTCATCCTGGACTTAGTAGCTCTTGTGTTGTGGCGTCGCATGATTGGGTTTAGAGAGGTAGCGATGTTTGAATTTAAGATTATTTTTTTTCTTTTTCTTTTTCCTAGCTTTGGACGCTTTTTTTTCTCTAATTAGAACAGCAGGGTATGGTCTACCATTATTTATATTACACATGCGTATAAATTCCCAACACAGTAAAATTATTCTGTAAATCAACTCAAAAGAAAAAAATATTTAGAAACTAGCCGCTTGAATTTTTGCCTTTAAATCCGAACCCTCGTCCTGGTTTGCTGTCGTAAACGATTCAGAAGTTCCTGATTTTGGTCGAACAATTTACTCATCAATTTTACACGTTTTAGGGAATCTACGAGATCGACGCTAAAGCCTTACTTGTCGATTCCGCAACGATCTGCGACTCTACCTGCCAACGCTAGTATGGGCAAATGATCTTGAACAGTCTTCTTTACCGCAACAATTAATAATAGCATTGCAAACACGAGAAAAAAAATTCCTCGATTATTATTATTATCATTATTTATACTATGTTTTGGGTTTTCTTTTTCTAATCTAATGTATTTGCATATATTTTTGGCTGCTCGTGCAACCTTTTTTTCGTCTTTTTTTTCTTGATTCATTCGTTATATTTGCTTGTAAATAATTTTGAAAGAAAGAAACAATTTTTGGGGGCTGCCGTCGTCGATCGAAAAAGCTGATCCATTATCTGAAATCGAATCGATTTATTACGATATAAGGAGTAAAATTTGATATTAACGGAATTTCAATATTCGCTCAAAATGACACAACGATTATTTAAATTGAAAAACGTATCAAAATAATCGCAATCGAATGGGGATTAATATATTAATGAATGATTTAGATGTCTGTCGTAATTTTTCCGATTTATTCTTTGTTTTGTTTTATCAATATTGCTGTCGAAGTGACGTGAGAAAAGCATACGAAAAATGAACTAAAACCAATTTAAAAAAAACAAAAGATACTATAATTATTATTATATTTCAATAACAACGCACTAGTATTTGTTGCAATGAATTGCCTCTACGCTAACGATCATAACGATGAGCTGGGCACCGCATTCCGAAATTTAACACACAGCATGTTCTACATTATTATACAAACATACTTCACGCATATTATATTTATTCGAGGAGATTATTATTATTGTATTATTTACCCTTCTAAAAGATTTTTATATCCAACTTTATGATTCTACCCTGTATATATTATGCAAGCTATTATAGTATAATGATGATAATAAATAATGGCACTGAAGAATGTTCAATATCGCATTGAAGGAAGAGAAGAAAAAACAAATTAGATAGAAGAGATATAATAACTAGAAAACTCAACACCAGGGATTCTAACTGAAGTGTCGAACTCTTCTGTTGTAATTAATTGAATGAATATAAAAATGAAGAAAAAAAAACGCGAGTAGAATAAAAACATACAAAATAAGTATTATTATTTTTTATACATTTTCTGTGAATTTAATATTATTTCATTGCTTAACTCTGCTAGAAGTTTGATAATAATAATAATAATAATAAATGATATTTTAATGAATATTGATTATGAGGATTAAGGGTGCGCGGTATTGGTATTTTCCTACTTATTTTCGGTATAGTTTTTCAATCAGTAGTTTCGGCTGACCTGAATATCGTTGAGAAAATTGAAAATCACCGATAAAAAAGACAACGCTTTACCAATAAAATATTGAATTAATTTTCGGTATTTCAGTATCGGTAGTGAATACCGAAGCGTTTTATGAAAAAAGATACCGAAATACCGCATACCCCTAATGAGGAATCGCCCAGCTAGCCACGTAGGCCGCCAAAGTTAATACAATGCGAGCATAAATAATAATAACAATAATAATAGTTTAGGAAAATCTTAAAATAGTATTTTGAAAGTAATAAACGGAATGAAAAACAACTAATTAATTAATTGATCACGAAATTAAAATTAAATATTAAATATCTTATTTTAGGAAGATTAATCAATAAACAATTGAATAAAAAATCTGATATTCGAACTAAACTAAACTAAAAATCAATAAAAGTGCTAGGGTACACAATGCTAAGAGTGAGCTTCTTTGTATAGTAGAATATATAAAAAGAACATTGAATTAAAAATACACAAATAATAAATTGTAGATTCGTAAGGATTTATAATATTATTAATCAATTAATAATGATAATATTGTAATTTAATAATATAAAATATACCTATGTAATGTTATTGTATTATACATTTATAATAATCAGGTACAAAAAAGGAAAAAAAATCGCGTGCGTTACTATAAACGTGAGAAAAAAGCAAAAGTAAAAACAATAGGTATACTATACATACATCAATAATTAAAAGATCGAGATGATTTTATGCAAGAGCAATGGAAAACGTTAAGTCAGTTTTTATGCATTGGAATACGAAAAAAAAGAGTCGAAAGGTAAATAATGGAAGCGAATGGCTCGACTATTTTTGTTAGGAAAATTAATTGATGATAAAAAATGTGATGAGATAAAAGAAAAATATATTTTGCAAAAGAATTCGTTTCCTGCAGGAACAGGAGCTGCTAGATCTAGGGAATGGCGATGGGTACGATTGAAGATACATTTTTAACAATTATACCATGCAGAACGTGAGATAGTCATGTACGTTCTTTTTCCTCCTTTTTTTTCGAACACATTGATGTAGTACCTATGATATTTTGCTCTTGCATGAAATCTTTGCTGTGGTGCTCCTATTCTCCTCGTCAGTCTGGTTTATCGGGACTCGTACGATCACATATTTGAAGAAATTGAAGAAAATTATACCTAGAGCAGCTTTGACAAGAATTTTGAACCACTAAACTAAACTACATACTGCCCCGTGCCTTCCCTCTGATATCCGATGCTTAAGTGTCAGGTAGAGGAGAGATAATGAGAATAATAAAATGTAGAAAATAAATATATGGTGATTAAAAAATAAAAAAAAACACCTTATTACAGCATATTTTATTATTATTGTTTAGTTATTTACAATCTGTATATTATTAATTAAATATTACGATTAAAACTATTTTTTAGATAATATGCGATGACTTTTTATTATTATCATTATTTACCATTTTTATGGATGGGGGTGACGGGTTTTACGAGACCCAACACACTTTCGGATCTCATGATTCTACGATAATTTAATGTTCTCGTGGAGATATTGATCAGAAATCTGGACTTAGAAGTCTCAATGAATGAAAATTCCTCACAAATTCATGTGACTCGCAGAAACGTTTCCAGTACATTCATACACTGGAAAAAAAGTTTGCTGTTTCCAGCGGAATGAAGTTTCGCCGAGAACGATCAGCTACTGTAGCGACACGTTTGGCACTGACAGGAAACTTTCGGTCAGCATAGAGAACTATCCTTGGTTTAGCTGTGACAAGTTTGTTTCTCGCTGAGGGAGCGATACACTCTGCCGAGAGCGCGATGATACGGCTACCGCAGCTATATTTCTCGCTGTATGCACGATACTTACTCTCGCGGCAGACACAGAATAGGGTTAGGTTGCCGTAGCTGGGAAGTGGCGCTGCTATCCGCGCGAACCACGTGACAGCTAAGGCAACCAGAATTCTTGCTGTCGGAGACAGAATTTTTTTTCAGTGTATATTTGCTTCTACCTGTAAGCAGAGGGTCTAGCTGCTTTGGTATCAACCTAGATACAATCTATTTTTCTATGTAATTGCATTATAGCTGTTATACTGAAAATTGAAAATGTGTATTATGATGGCGCGTGGCTTAATTTAACAACAGGAAACGTTATTCTCTATATACATTGTACCAATGTCTACACGTTATTATCATATTTCGCAATTTATTATTTAATAGATATTTCATAGTTTAAAGTTAGGTCGCTAGCCAGTTCTCCGAACTCCGCACGCCACTAGCTATGAAGAAAAGGTCTGAGTCTGTTTCAAAAGAGTGGATAAAGTTAGCATCTGGAATAAACGAAAGTCTCTACCCTACGTACCGAAAGACTTGTTTCATATTATGTCGATTCACTCATTTCGACAAATCTCGTATCACAGTTCGAAGCAAAAAAACTTGCCGAATATATTTGATTTGAAAATTGCTGATTTTGATTTTTGTCTGTCCCTAATTTTTCTTTCTTTGGGGTGCGAAGTTTGAAGGTCATACAGATTCACCCACCGCTAATACAATCTCAGCCAGGATCATAATAACTTAGTGTATAACAGAAATTCTTTCATTTCCTCCCTTATTCTTTAACAGGATTGTATAATGGTTATAATTACGGGGATCCAATGAATAACATGCAAGGCGACGAAGAATTGAACGTAGCTATGAAAAACGCCTGATTAAACGACGACGTTATTATTTTATCTTATTCTCTTTGACAGAAATGTACAAATTTTATTATCATCAATTTTTTCTCATCTCTCCGCAGTACCTTAGTTCACGATGTCTTGATCTACAAAACTTTTCATCGAGTCTCAGAACCTTGTAGTTCTATCTTCTTTTTCACATAATCCACACTACAGTTCGAATTGAAAGACTGAGGACACGACCAAAAACGTAATTGGTTTCCAGTTAAGGATAATTAAATGCATAATTCTATACAAACTAAGGTAATAATCGTCTCTTATTTACTGCCACCTTCTGTGTCTCTCCTATGTTTTGCTCTACTCTTGTCTTGTCTTTTTTGCAATGCAATGATTGATCAGTCTTAGTCTTGGGCAGCAGCAGAAACTCGCGAATGAAAACATAAAAACAGAGCGGAAATAGTAATAAACACTTATAGACTATTATTATCAATATTTGGATACATCTGTGGTTTGTAGTTTCCTCTTTTCTTGTCTTTCTTCTCAATCAACTCCCAATTCCCATCGTTTTTCGTTTATATTTTGAAGAGACCGTTACAAAGTCTCGAGGCAAAAGATTATTTTCTGACTAGACCAATAACTCCTCCACCTCCTACTCCTCGATTAATAAGTTTTGGTTTAGATAGCTTAACCTGAGGCTCTTTAGATCGTTGGTTAGTTGCGTCAACTGATATTTGCAGCGATTTAATAGTCTTCGAAGTTTCCTTCGGCGGTATGCTTCCCTGCTGCTGTTGTCGTTTGAATGATTCCTGCTTGGCACCTCTGCGCAAACATTACACAGGACCACCATCACCACACCATCTATTTATTTCTAAGAAAGAGGGAGACAGAGATTTCCGCCAGTTTTATAATTTATGCAAAACATAGAAAAAACTTTCAAGCTTAATCGATCAACAAGAAAATTGTAATAATATTGAAAATGACAAGAAAAAAAGTCATATTTTACTGAATTTCAGTCAAGAAAAACGCGAACCAAGTAATAACAAGCTATTGCGATGATGAGAATTATCTGAAATTCGAATAACTCCGTTAAGAATGATGGTGAAAATGATCCAAGTTTAGTTCCGTTGTTTCACTCACAAGTAACGAGTCAGATCCTCGACGTCAACCAACATAGAGTCTTGTTCCATGTGGAGATCATCTCTCCTCAATAATCCCTCGACAAGTGCCTCGTTTAAGGCTGCGATACGAGCGTGCAAATCATTGGCGACAACTTGAAGCTGAGCAACGTTCAGCTCGGTCAACAAAACTCGGGAAAGTCTGCGCCTCTCATCCCCAAGTTGAACTCCGACCTGACAAAAAAATTCGATCCATCAATATTTATTTTAGGTGAATCAAATCCAAACAAGTTCCCCACCTTTTCCAGGCTCGATCTGACCATTTCTGTAATTGGACTTTGCTTGAGCCTCTGTCTCTCGACTTCCATTTGCATGTGCGCCATTTCCTTGGCTTGCGCGAGTGCCATTCTAGCTTCGGTCTGTAATCTGGCTTGTCTGGCAAAAAAGTCTGCCTCGTCGACTGGCGCAGTGGTGTCTACTCTCAACGGCGGAAGACTGAGGACTTGTGGTCTCGTAACGGGTGCCCTTATTTCAGATGATAGGGGACCAGGGGTGGAGTCTGCCTCAGAAACTGGAGATTCTGTATCCGATGACGTGTCGTTCATGAAGCAAATTTGAAGATTCATTCCTGGAAGATTAAACAGGGATTTCAAAGAGGCTATGAAATCATCAGGAAGTTGAAGAAATTTTCTCGTTCTCCCTTTGGTGAACAATTTTTCTTTTGCCGATATTGTAATTAAACGTTCGAATCACGGTTTCATTAGAAGAAATACCCGACCACGATATTCATGTCGTCAATCTCCACAATCCCTGATACTCACCGCTTTGAAGTCGTGACTGTAAGCTCGGTTTCCGTCCCCTCTCAGATCTAAGGTCATCAGCGTCGGGTCCCATCGCGAGTCTCCTCCTGATTTCCTCTCGATCATTTCTCCGCTATAGAATGGAAAACGAAACCAGATACGAATTAAACAGAGAACGATGGTATATCCAGCTTGACATGTGGCATTGACTGCATTTAGACATTGTTTGAAAATCAATCGTCACATTTCTGCATAGTTTTCAAAGATTTTCTCACTCAATCGGACCTGAGGGGATACGAAGGGATTCCCTTGGACGAGTCTGTCGAAACGTGCGATCAGATCTTCCTTATCTCGGTCTCTAGGGTCTGGATTTCGCCCTGCTGCCACCGCCTGTACAACTTCCACTACTCGCTCGTCTTCCTGAATTATGTACATCAAATCTGATACTTCAGCGATCATTTTTTTTTCTTTTCAATTACCACTTACGATTCTATACATCGAACATTATACGAAGAATATTCTAGCACTTTAAAACTAATTGTAAGCTAATGAGTTATCACTGTTGATCTTTACGTTCAATAATTTATTTGCAAAATAAAAAAGTAGATACAAGCTTTATTCAAATTATACCGCGAAGTGTTCGGCTGTTTCATTGTTTCACAATATTGCTTATGGCTTTGGTTTATAACCTTTGTCTCAGAGGTTACGTACGACTTGTGTAGTTTGTAGGTTAACACCGATTACGCGAGATGGAATTTGGTTATTATGGAAGAACTGAAACGCTGACGGTTAAATGAAACCTTCGCGATCAACGAATGATCTAATCCTCGACAGTGGTGCGATTTTATTCTATGCACTTCAGAATCGAATAGAGTTTGAAGTTTTCAAGTTTTGACAGATGACACGAGTACCGAGTGTCGTCTGCACCCTCCGATCCTCGCTCCGTTCTCTCCGTTCTTTTGATTACTATTTTTGTCTCTTTGTTATTTTGTCGCGGACTTTAGAATTGTATTGAATCCTCTCAATAGGGTCGTTCAAAAATAAAAATTATGTGATTTGAAGAAGAATCACATCCAATTAGAATTTTGAATTGTAATTATTAATAATCAATGAAGAAATTGGCCCTGGGGAGGAACGCGCTGTGACAGGGCGATCTGCCGCGTGACGTCATAATTGAGTATATCGACGGGTCCTAAGGAAACAGACGTAACTCAGCGGGCAGTCTAGAACGGATTACGGACGTAACTCGTTGGGCCGGCTAGAACGGACGTAACTCGCCGTGCAGGATAGAACAGACGTAACTCAGGAAATAACAAAAGAATTACAATAGAATTCTCTGAGTTACGTCTGTTCTATCCTGCACGGCGAGTTACGTCCGTTCTAGACTGTCCGCTGAGTTACGTCTGTTTCCTTAGGACCCGTCGATATTCGAACGAGTCTCATAAAGAAATGCATTGGCTTGGCATGTTTTGTGCTCCACAAATAGTATTCTGATTCAAAATGAATACAGGATTCGTGGAAAGCACAATCCAATAATCTCCCTAGAGTAACCGTACTGTTGGTTATAGATTTTTCTCCCAAAACGAATACTACTTCAATGTCGCCGAAACCCATGGTGTCAAAGCGGGATGGTAGGTCATGTGTCAAGGTCATCAATTTCACATCTTACGATTACAAATTGAAGTTGACAACAATACACAAGGAATCAGATTCTCTGTGTATATCCTGTAACGATAGAAACGTGGTGAAATTTAGGTGACGTCCCATGACCTATAAAAATTGTACTCTATATCCAGAGCTGACAGCTGGATACAAAACGAGCGTCTTCGAGTGAGGTTAGATTGCTTCGTCGAGCTAGTTCGAATCATTTCTTTCTCGCATCACCTCTTGGTACAGGTACATATTCTATAATGTGCTGACAAGCTAGTATTTCATACAATGGATTGAAATACCACTTATACGAACATCTTTTTCCTCATATCTCTGCTCATTTTGAATGGGCCAGGTCCCGAATTTACCCAATTATGACGTCACGCAGCCAGTGTTGCCAACTAACAGGACACAAAAATCGCCGTAAGCTGTCACAAAAATCGCTAGAAGTCGCTATGCGTATGAATCTTGTAAAATCTCCAGAAATCGCTAAAATTTGTAATGGGAAAGTACTAATGACTCGAAGAAATCGCATAAGATATATTATCTGAAAAGAAACTTAAAAGTTCTACGGTTTTTGTATGTCAGCAAATTTTTACTATGAATGAAAGTCAACATTGTAAATAACATGACTTCGAAATTTTTTGACCAGAGATGACCGTTTTTTATTGGTTTTTATGATTCTTCAGGTAAAAATTTCGAATATATCTTGAATCCCCCGTAAATTCGCCAGAAGTCTCCAGAACCCACAAATATCGCTAAATCATTTTTGAAAAATCGCTAGGATTGCGACCTGTCGCAAAAATGAAAAATAAGTCGCCAAAGGACTTTCGAAATCTCCAGATCTGGCGACAAAATCGCCAAGTTGGCAACACTGCACGCAGCAACTTGCTTAATGGCGTTTCAAGCTGTATCATAACGTTAAAGTGCTTTGGCTCAGATTTTTGCTGTTTTATATTTCATTCCAGGATTTCTGGCACGTAAACTTTATTCTTTAACAATAAAGAATAATCGTGAACGAACCTATTGACGAAGAGTCGAAACTCTGTACATACTATTCAAATCAACTCCAGCAAGTTTAAGACTTGTTAGTGTCAGCAATTCAGCATGAGTCGATCGACAAGGCTCAATTTTTTTTACTGCTCTCAATCAACGTCAATGCATCTGTATAGTAAACGATTTAAATTTACGGATGTAATCAAAGAGACGGAGTTATCTGCACCTGAGATCGCGAGGCCAATCACCTCACTTCTATAACGCAGCGGAAAGTGACCTACATACGATATACAGGGTGACTTCCTAACGATGATACAGTCTGAAGTTGGCTAGAATCGAGAAACGAGCTTTCAGACAGCTGGTTTGGTTCAGAACTGTCTGAAAGTTTGTTTTTCGAACCGAGCTAACTTCAGACTGTATCATCGTTCGGAAGTCACCCTGTAGATATGTAAAAGATAATTAATTAAACCGTTTCGCGAAATTCTTCCCGTTATTATTCACGAATCATTTATCTACTTCTCTTGTTTTTGAAAATGTTATCATTAAATTTTAGCAATTTGAACTACATGGAATTGAATATATTTGCGTAAGAGATTAATTGTTTCCAGTCGAAATACAGGTTAATAACATCCACTGTCTAGTCTACTGTGTACAATTATTCTAATCCGACGCAGGAGATGGCCCAAAGTTTACAACGCGTGTAAAATTGGAACGTGTAATTCGATCTCCACGTATTTTTTTGTAGTCCTAGTTTCAAAGAACAGATAATTGTAATTTGAATTGAACGAAAAACAACGTGAAAGAAGCTTTCGAATAGGCACAGCCCTGCAGGGCATTCAGAGTTGCAAATGTCTATGAATAATAATCCTAATTTGCGTATCTACTTTTACGGATAATTTTATCATCTGGATGAATCAATTTGAAATCAGCAACGATTCGTAACACAAGCCATTCTGTCTGTCAAATTGAAAATACACGTTAAGAATTTCCCATTAAACAGCAGAGAATAACTGCAACACCGGAATCGTATTAAAAAAACATTTGAATCTGAATTCAGGCTTGACCCTGCTAACACAGAACGTTTTAAAAACGTTATTAAGACGTTTTTGAAAACACGACAAAACGTGTTTGTTGAATGGTTGCAAAAGCGTCTTGAAAACGTCTTTAAAACGTTATTTTGGCCGCACTATTTTTCGAGAAAACGTGGGAAGTACGCTTTTTACACGTCTTCAAAACGTCTTAATAACGTTGTTTTGAAGTTTTGAAGGGAGACGAATTATAAACGTTGTATTAACGTGTATTACAAAATTTGTATTCGAAAAAAAAAAATCGGGACTGCCGGGCTCGGGATTTGAACTCACGTCTCCCGGGTGGCAGTCCGGCGCCAATCCACTGAGCCACTGTGACTCCTTAAATATATAAGCATCGATATAATATTTATACAGTCGATTCACTCACATCAGATAAAACGTTCCTATAACGTTTAACAGACGTTTTGAAAACGTGTATAATCAATTACTTGTAATACACGTTAATACAACGTTTATAATTCGTCTCCCTAAACGTTATTCTAACGTTCAAAAACTTCAAAACAACGTTATTAAGACGTTTTGAAGACGTGTAAAAAACGTCCTTACCATGTTTTCTCGCAAAATAGTGCGGCCAAAATAACGTTTTAAAGACGTTTTCAAGACGCTTTTGCAACCATTCAACAAACACGTTTTGTCGTGTTTTCAAAAACGTCTTAATAACGTTTTTAAAACGTTCTGTGTTAGCAGGGGAGACGTCCTAAAATAAGATATCTTGAAGCCGGACACGGAGACAATTTTATTGTAAGCGCTGTCATCCTGGTCCAACAGGATTTACTTATTGCGGATTTCTGAGGGCTGGTACTTTTTAGTATTGTAATTGTTTCACAAGTAATGGTGTAATGGTTAATTGGTTACCATAAATATAGTTCTAGCCCTCAGAAATCCGCAATAAGTAAATTCTATTATTAAACCAGTAGGTATGACAGCGCTTACAATAAAATTTTCTCTGTGGAATATTGTATTAACAAATTACGTATAAACCAATGAACCATATGGATCCTGAAACTGCAGGATACCGTGATGAATGAATGGATTTGGATTGTTACTCACAATATCGAAATCATTGTCGTAATAGGTAAACGTGTACAAATCGGCTACGAACCGCGAATCTTTTTTATAATGCCTCCGCGTGTTAATGCTTGTTCCCATTATATATTATATCGTTGATATTGTTATTCAATAACGATCGTGGGCAATCTTCAACACAATTAACGAATTCTTAACGATTATGTTGTATATTTTAAGGTATAAAACTTGGTAACTGTACTGCAGAAACAGAACAGTCCGCGAGAAGAGATACGGAGATATAGTGTGAGAAATTGTTTGACGACTTCTAAACGGGATGTAGTGAAAGTTTACAAAGGAATAGTAGCTTGTAGCTCCGAGTCTCGTTGCGGGCTCTGTACCTAATACCTACAGTGCATTTATACACACTAGTGACTAGAGAGCAATTACATAGGTTTCATTTATATTTTATCCACTATATACACTATAGTTTGCAGTGTGATAGACAGACGCGGACGCACGGAACCAAGACGTGAATATAGGCGAATACCGACTATATTATACCAATGGAGAGTACGGAAAAACGAAAGACGGTGAGGAAAAACGGCAAGCACAAACAAAAAGGAAATAATCACAATGGAGTTACATAACTCAACGTTTTCATGTTTGTTTTTGGCAGATTTGTGACACCGACAATTACCTTGCTAATATGTGGGTTGTGAATATTGGATTATTTGTTAATATACCTTGATTATTGAGTTCAGATATTGCAGGATTTTTTTAGTATCTACGCTCATTGAAAAAGCGCAGAAAATGAGGTGAACATTCGAATCTGTTTAAAAAAGTCGTTCTTCAACATGTTTTTACTGAATGAAAAAATATCCTTGAAATTTGAAGTGATAAAGCATGAAGTAAATATGTTTAACAGAATAAAAGTTATCAAATCTATGAGAATTCCATTTCATATTCGTAGCCCCCCTATCGATATTTATGAGTTTATATCGCCATCGATAATATCAAAAAGTGACAAACTTTTATTCGCTAGATTTTTACTCACTGCAAACCTATGTTGTCAACATGTGACCATTCCGTAAAATTGATATACAATGAATAAATATCCGATACATTATTTATTCGATTTACTGGAATGCCTAACCGTCCCACGTCCGCTGATTAATCAAATGATCTCAGATGACCTCTGATGAAATTCATCATTCTTAATGTTTTTTTCTTTCACATTTTCCGAATCAATTTCATACGAATATTCTTATGTTCACATGCTTCTGCAGTAAAGTAAAGACTATTATCCGATATCTGAGGACAGTATAATATTTTGTGATAATGAACCTTTCCATAGTACATCGGTGTTTCCATAAGGAACTGATAAAGAGGATCATCTTCATCGATTAATTCCTGCATCATCATCGAAGTATTTAACAGCCGCATATTCAATGATTATAAAGTAATAACCGTCACAGATTTCCATCACAGTCTCGAACATAGATTTATATAATCATAGTAGACGTAATAATAAAGTACGTAATGTTCTGTATGCAATTCTAAACATTCACGACTCGCAAGTTTTTCTCATTATATTCTATGTTCAGTCTCGTAGTTTTATAATATGCACAATAATTTATTAATTAATACCGATAATCAACGCCTTGATTACGAAACTTCGACAGAACGAGTGGTACGTATACCGCGACATGGGGAGGCACTGTGGAAGTAGTACACAAACTCTTATCAGGTGCCTAGGTACAGATACCTGCCTATTTATGTACGAACCTGTTCTGGTTTACGCATATCACAATCACATAGGTACATGCATGCATGTACTATCCAGATTATGAATATACATATCCAGATACGTACCTAAACCGCAGTGCGGTATCAACCAATTTTTTATGCCTCGCAAGGATTCAAATTACCTGAAGGTATACATAAATGTTCGATAAAATGACCATATTCCATCGCTGCAACGCGGGCGGAAAGTAGTCATCAATTTTTCGAACAGAGGGAAGAAAAAGTGAATAAGCGGGCAAAAATAAATTTATTCGGCAGCTTTCGTCCCGCTAAACTACTAGGCGATTCCCCTTTTCATGTGAGTGTTATAGGAAAATTCATTCCGACGACGCTCCTTCACAATTATGCATCTTCGCAATGTGATCATTCAAATATAGAATGAATTCAACATCGGTTATAGAGGGTATCCGAATAAGGACCCAAAATTCACTTGATTGAAAATCGATTTGAATAAAGATTCAAATCTGAAGTTGTCGATTCACTCAAAGTTCGACCTACGAACTTATTTTGCTTTTGTATTTGTTTTATACAACAAACCAGAGTTTACTTCGTGATCGTGAACGCATCGGGTCGTGCAAATTGCCCAACAACCGGATCCTCACCCCACCTAACCTATCACTCGATTCTGCGAGCAGCTATTGTTATCCACTACGTGTCAACGACTGTTTCTCGTGGAATTTCGAACCTCCTACTTGGTCTACGAGCAGTTATCATTGACCATGACAGATTTCGAACAACCGCACATCCCATTGGCTCTACGAACGGTATCGCTGACTCATACGTGTCGACGTGTACGTTTCTCGTGGATTCCAAACTCCCCCACGCATCCGCACACTTTTTGTATAAAAGCTGCTCCATTTTGGTGCCTTTGTCACTCGACTGAAGCAACGCAAACTAGTTGCCTCTCAACTCTGTATTTTCTTCGTCAGTCTACTTGATATACTCGACAAACTTCAACGATGAAAATATTTTCAGTTTGTCGAGTATATCAAGTAGACTGACGAATAAAATACAGAGTTGAGAGGCAACTAGTTTGCGTTGCTTCAGTCGAGTGACGAAGGCACCAATATGGAGCAGCTTTTATACAAAAAGTGTGCGGATGCGTGGGGGAGTTTGGAATCCACGAGAAACGTACGTCGCCACGTACGATGGATGCCAGGAGTCTCCGTTAGAGGCATGGTTTTTCTTTCGGCTCGCCGCCACATGTCGCTGCTATCGAAGGATCGTGGGCACGATCATGGGTTAGGTTCAACGGCGCATGCGCTTCTCGCACATCCCTCGATAGCAGTGGCCCGTAGTGGCTAAGAATGTAAATACTCGTGACTCCTCTAACGGGGGCTACCCCCACCACGTCCGTTGCCCGACCTGTATACACGTACGGACGACCTGTAGGTGATGCCGCACACGGCCCACGGCTTTTCTTGTGTCACTGGCTTTAGTCAGCGATACCGTTCGTAGAGCCAATGGGATGTGCGGTTGCCGGTTGTTCGAAATCTGTCATGGTCAATGATAACTGCTCGTAGACCAAGTACGAGGTTCGAAATTCCACGAGAAACAGCTGTTTAAACACGTATACACCAGGCAATAGAGATTTTTTCGTGACAAAAATCCTATAAGGAAACCGATGGTCCCAGGCCAAGTAGGCCGGTCCGTGGATAATGGTGATATGTTTTCGACTCGCAAATACCTCGGCAAATACCGTTACTTTTTTTTTAAACACTCAAAAAACGGTATTTTTTTTTAGTTTCTTGCTCGTAAAATCTGAACCAATCGAGCGATGTTGACGGCTTCAACAGACAAATTGTAGAGAATGGAAAGACGAATAAAAGGAGTGCTAGTACGACTCGATCGGATCATTATTAACGAAGAAACACCGGGAAAATGAGCGGTTTTTTTTTAATTCATAACTCCGCCATCTTCGAAGTTGTAGCACTGGCTTTCCGGGTGAAAGTAGTGATTGATAGGTACTTTGAGTGTGCAAAACCCAGACGCTGTCGGATGAATAGTTTTTGCGTAATTGCAATTTGAATTATTTTATGCACTATCTTGGGGGACGGCTGGACGCTCCGGAAGTTGTCCGATTTTAATTTACAAAACGGATTTTGAAAGTAGAAGTATAGTACTTCAGAACGTCAATCCTGACGTTCCGTTTAAATGTTGGAAAATATGTGAAAAATACGTGCAAACATGACCGAAAACGGCCGAGAGCTCGAACGCGGTCGAGTAGTGGGGGCCGAGTCGGGGAAGTGCGTATGGGGCCTTCCATGCCAAATCGACCTGCGGGTGACCCTCGACCTCTCAGATCTGGTCCTTGATATTTCGTGTCATTCTTCCGACTCTAAATAGGAACGACAATTTTTTAGGAACGACAAAAAGTCTCTTTCAAAAATAATTTTTTTCCGGCACAGGCATGAACAAGTCACTTTTCGACGCCTGTTTTCGGCCCATACAGTGGCTCTTTTTATGGCTAGCCGAAAAAAAATTTTTCTTTACACATGCATGCAAAATCCTCGTTTGCCCACCGCTTACGGACGCCCAAAATGGCCGATTGCCGCACTGTGCACGGGGCGATGCGCAAAATCCCTTCACCGGTGGGCAAAGTACTTTGCCCACCGTCTCGGCTCCGCCTCGATGGGCAAAGTACTTTGCCCACCGGTGAAAGGATACCGCGCATCGCCCCCGTGCACAGTGCTGCAATCAGCCATTCCGGACGTCCGTATAAACGGTGAGCAAGATCTCGGATCTTGCATTACATTCATAAAGAAAAACAGTGTTCGATACGCGAGGTCAAACTCGCTTCTTGCGCACTGCTTGTCTGAAGGACGCACGAAGCCTCGGCTCCGCCTCGGCTTGTGCCTTCAGACTCGCAGTGCGCAAAACGCTCGTTTGGCCTCTTGTATCGAAATATACTATTGTTGAGTAGTTGTGACCCGCAGTTCCTGACTTTTGTTGCGCGGTACGAACTGCGCATTTCAGAGCTGCCATACAAAAGTATTAGACGACAGTTGATGAGGACCGTAGTGTGGACCTCAACTGGCGTCAGTGACTCTTCATGCCTTTGCCGGAAAAAATATCGTATGGGGCGCACCCGTAAAGTAACTGTTCGGCGAGGTTATGTTTTTAGTACTCTCCGTTGGCTTTACCTTAGGCTCGCCTTCGGCTCGCCGGTAAAACCAACGGCTCGTACGAAAAACATAACCTCGCCCGAAAACAGTGACTTTACGGGCATGCCACATAATATACTATTTTTTACTCATATAACATTATGTCCAGACTTTTCCTTCGACCTGATTTTCAGATTTTTCGATTGAAAAATTTGAAAAAATGTAAGTGGAGATCAATACACCGTGGACTGCTACTGGAATATTTAAAGCGATAGCCAAGGATTTTTGGAAGTTTTTTCCTCCACCGAGACCATAAGAAGAAGCATGAACTGCTATGCGAGGCGCGTAGTTGAATACAGCCCAAAAAGAGTCACTGCCTTCGCGCGGCGTTAGCGGAACGTCGAGTCCACAGAAAGCTGAGCTGTCTAGTAAACGTAATCACATACAACTGCCAAGCACAACAAATGAAAATTAAATTCCAGTAAATGACATTGTGCTCGTTCGCTCGCTACGCTCGCTCACTCGATTGGTTTCTCATGATTATTCTGAAACAAAATTGAAGAAAAAAGAAAAGAGTTTGGGGAGTGGTACTTGGCGGGCCATCATAGCAATGTATAAAAATGTCACGTGAAGACCTGATAAAGTGAATACTCCTGCATTTACCCACTCCTGGCCCGCCAAGTACCACTCCCTAAACTTTTTTCTTCAAATTTTTTTCCTTGAATTTGGTTTCACAATAATTATGAGAAACCAATATAGTGAGTGAGCACGATGCCATTTACTTCAATTTAATTTTCATGTGTTGTGGTGTTTGGCACTTGTATCTGATAACAATTCTTTTTATAGGAAACATTTTTGAGGTCGAGTTTTGTTGAAGACGAATTTTTGTTAGTAGGTATTTTTAAAAAAATATTTTTCGTTAAAGGTAAATTTTTCTTCATAGATTTTTTTTAGGTTTTCTTATACTTCCGTTGATTTGAAAGAATTTACGGTACTTTGTAGGAGCTTAAATTGGTTCAATTTTAATTATTTCTCATTAATTCAGGTACATTATTTCATGAACTTACTCCCCCAAATGAAAATACGAAGAGAAGAGGATATAAAGAAGAAGGAAAACCGATTCACTACAGATAATGATAGCGATACATAATAGCAGAAATTATAGTTGAAAGATGTACCTAATCCGAAAATGGTAGTAAATTATATTATATTATACATATAGGAGGCATTCCACGCCAACTCGACCAGTGTTAAACCCCGACCATCTCAAAATCATTCCATGTTTTTTTTTCTAACATTCTACTCAGTAAAAACGCGTCCTAAATTTTTTTTCAGATTTTTTTATCAAACCGTTATTTTGTTATGAATTTTTTAAGTTGATTGATAATGCCCCTTTTTAAAAATATGAAAAAATTCTCGAAAATCCAGTGGATGACACAAAACAGCCCTCGTTTAGGAAAACGTGGGCCAAATTTTTGTCTATTTTTTTTTTTCACTCAATTCGGAATTTTATAATTTTTGAAACTGAAATTATCCAACACAGGTTCAAATTTCAAGCGTCAAATGGGGTTCATTTTACTCGGAAACGTTCGGTTTTACCATTGATGACCCTTATTTGACGTTTACTTTGATCCTGTGATAATTTCAGTTTTTGAAATTAAAAAATTCCGAATTAAGTGCAAAAAAAAAAAAAAATAGAAAAAAATTCGGTCCACGTTTTCCTAAAAGGGGGCTGTTTTGTGTCATCCACTGGATTTTGGAGATTTTTTTCAGATTTTTGAAAAAAGGAATTCTCAATCGACTTCAAAAATTTATAACAAATGGACGGTTTGATAAGAAAAAATTAAGAAAAATTCAGAACGCGTTTTTTACTGACTAGAATGTTAGAAAAAAAAACATGGAATGATTTTGAGATGGTCGGGGTTTAACACTTGTCGAGTTGGCGTGGAATGCCCCATAGGTATAGCGCTCAATATAATGTCAGCACGTATATCATATATTCGTATCAGTGACCGCGGTGTGGTGGCAGCGTAAATTTGCAGCTCATAATCAGCTGTTATAATAATTATAACTGAGGAACGATGGCAGCACTGTATGTATTCATATAAGCAAAGGTATTAAAGTTCTTAATTATAGCTGTAGATAGTTTAAACCAGATATTTATGATCGACTATGTATATGGGGCATTCAAGGCCAACTCGACCATCGTGAAACCCCGACCATCTCAGAATAATTCCAGTTTTTTTCTAACATTCTACTCAGTAAAAGACGCATCCTAAATTTTTTTCAGATTTTTT
>JAFFZH010008374.1:0-23114 GCA_018420115.1 Euura saliciscinereae | reverse complement strand
GTATAATACGACATTTCATTCGTATATTAATGCCAGTTTCTTAATGTTTCATTGCCCTATATTAATTTTCTATTCAAGAATTCATCGACTCCGTCAAAAAAGGTATTTCTTCCTATTCTTCAAAATTTGAGGCAATTAAAAAAAAAAAACGAAAAATGGCGCGTAAATTTGAATAGCTCGTTATCCGATTTCAAACTATTTTTTTTCGAGATCTTTAGACCTCAGAGAACACTTCTGCAAAAAAAAATCCGAAGTGCCACGACCTTCGGGTTAGCTCGCCTTCAAACGACCCGTGACTTGTGTGTTGATGTATCTAGAGCTAGTAGTTCTCAAAACTATTCGACAATTTTGTAACAGATTCTTCTAAGAATCGTGTATATTGCTATAAAGACATAGTTCAGCTAATTGCCCTGGGAACACCTCGTGAATCTGATTTCTAATGAAAATAAAATAAAAGCGAAATCTGTTCGAATTGTTGGAGCACTCTACTACACGACTTCGCAATTTCATTGATCCCGAACCTCTAGTTTGACCCTGTATACCCCACTGAGTAGAATTTCCTGTTATCCATTTTATATTGGGTTTTCTATTTCAGGTTTACTAATCTAACTAATCTGATGTATTCTTGTACCAGTGCAGATTGTGATATATGACACGTTCGGTAAAACAACCAGTTTGAAGAAATCAGTGAATTATGACATTGCACTGGTGACAGAAACAGGACCCAAAGGTCCCGACCAAAGCTTGGAAGAGAAATGGTTAAACAGACACAAAATAGTATCGATCCAAAAAAGGACGAAATCTTGGACGTCTAAAAAATGTCATTACTCATTTTTTTTAATGACTGCCTTTACTGGCACATGAACAATTTTTCAAGTTTAAATCTAAATCATGAAAAGCAGTAGCTGAAAAGGATCATGATTTAGATTAAAACCTGAAGAATAGTTCATGCGCCAGTAAAGGCAGTCATTCGAAAGAATTAGTAATGACATTCCTTAGACGTCCAGGATTTCGTTCCCTTTTCATTTATCGCCAATATCTTTTGACTGTTCAATTTTATCTTCGGGTCCAATTTCTATTGCCAATGCAATGTCATAATTCACTGATTTCTTTAGACTGGTTATTTTACTGAGCATGTCATCCATAGCCCGAAATCTGAACTAATACAGTATCTGTGTGACGAACAAGCAATGCACTGCAAATTCTTACGATATCGAATTGGTGACAATTATTCAATTCATGATTAGACACTGCCTGAAGTTTATAAACAGCGATGATCTGAAAAAGTCTATACAAGTACTGTGGGTGCGAAAAAGAAGAAATATCTATGGCGACTCGGTCTTCATGGTATGCAGAGGCGTAAGGCTTGTGGATGTGTAAGTCCCAGAGGAGAGCAAACAGTCAATTTATAGCAATTTCATTACCCTCCTATAGCTTGCCCTAATTTTCTAATACCAGGGCTGGTAGCGGTAGAGGCCTTCAAAAAAAGTGAGAAAAGTGACTTTTTACTTGAAAAAAGTGACTAATTACTTCCAATACATTGATTATCATAAAAGTATAGTGTGTACTGTATTGAGAAACGTAAATAGTAAAATTTTTCACCAATTTACAATGGTTTATGTAGTGTTACTCTTGTAACTCCCCGTTCTATGTCCAATTTAGAACAAATTTATCGTTTTTGAGGGCATTATGAATATATCGCGTGTCTAATGGTATAAGGTCGTATGCGCCAATATACGACTTTTTACCACGCGTAAAGGTAAAAAGGCATGGCAAATTTTTTTCTCCGTATTTACGCAAAATATGCTAAAATACCGTCAGAAAAGTAGAAATTGCAAAATTGATCAACTAACAGTGAAAGGTCGTAAGTACTGGCGGTTATGACCTTTCATCTCTAACCCCAAAAAAAAAAATTGTGTTCACTAAAGGTAAAAGGTCGCATACGCCATTATTTATTTTTATCTACTCTTTTTTTCGAAATACTCTGAAATGACGTGAAACGCGAAGAAAAATGAAAGTTCTGGGATTTTTTCAAAATTTTCGAGATTCAACAAAAATTATTGACACGGTAAAGGTACAAGGTCGCATTCGCCATTATTAGTATTATTCTTTCTCATCTTGAGAATCGGAATTTTCATTTTTCTATGCATTTCACATGATTTTAGAGTATTTTGGAAAAATGAGTAAAAAAAAATATCGCTGCGACCTTATACCTTTAGCTTGACAAATTTTTTGGTTGTAAAATAAAAATTTTGGAATTTTATCCGAAATTCGATCTATCTATGCGTTTCAGAGGTTTTTAAACGTTTTATAAAAAAAAGTATAACAAGTAAAAAAATATCGATGCGACTTTATACCTTTAGTTTGTTAATTTTTTTTGTTGAGAATTAAAAATTTTTGAATTTCGTCCGAAACTTGATTTATCTATACGTTTCAGAGGTTTTCAAAGAATTTGTAAAAAAATTATACAATATAAATGAAAATGGTGGATACGACCATACATCATTAGTGAACACGATTTTTTTTTTCCAATCTAGAAATGAAAGGATGTAACCGCCAGTACTTACGACCTTTCACCTTTATTTTTTCTTTCGGCTTATTTTCATAGATGTATGCGTTTTGGACACTATAAGAGCGAATGGCAAAGGACAAAAAAATATACGACCTTTTACCACAAAAATCAACTTTTTGGCGCATACGACCTTATACCATTAGACACGCGATATGAGTATTCACTATTTAGAACTAACTCGCCACGTCGTCAGCTATTTGACTTGTCTAATTTGACCAATCGCAACATGAGGTTTCCTTTTTTGTAAGAATTTTTTTTTCGCTAAATTAAAACACGAGTTTTGTCATTTTGTACGAAAACCATTACTAATACTATAAAATCTGTAGTTGGAAACAGGAAAAAAAAATTCAACTATGGTTGTGACGAAAATAGTGACAAAAGTGACCATTTGGTCGAAAAAAGTGACAAAAAGTGACTTTTTCAAAAAAGGTGACAAATAGTGAGAAAAGTGACCAGTTACCAGCCCTGTAATACTTGTTAAACATGATGCAAAACAAAAAAAACAAAAAAATTGATATTGCTTGACAGGGAAGAATGTACACCACAATCAACGTATTATTCACATTTAATCATTTCTCTCCATAAATATATCTATGAACGAGCTGTTGCCAGAATATAGAAAAATATTTCCACTGTTTCTAAAGGAAATGTGTTTCAGGGACCAAATCTTTGCCTGTCCTCTACAACTTGTAGGTAAAACTGCGTTCTTTAACACCGGAAATTGGTGATATTTTCAATAGCTAAAAAAGATTTCAATGCGTAAAATACATTACGTTTGGTATTCAGCACTCTTTCCAAGATGAACATGTACATCTGTTGTATATACAGTAAATCTATGCGTTAGCTACACGCGGTACCAACGCAGCAGTATTTTCGCTCGATTTCGCAATATCTTGATAATTATTGTAATTTGTCAAAATGCACAAGACTGCTAAGTAGCTTCCGCTTTGTGGGCGGATTCTATGATTTCTTTCAAGCAGCGACCAAATTCTTCAATTATCAGCCGCTGCGACGTCTCGTCGTCCAGCATACTGCGCTCAGCCTCTTCAGCCTGTGCCATTAGGCATTGACACGTGATCTCAACCACTTTGTCAGTCAGGAAATTGAACGGTTGTCTGTAATACACAATTCATACGTTATTTTGGCTCAACGGGGATTTGGCTGTAGATAATTTTCAGATTTACGAATGGAATACCTTGCTCCCGTGTTTGATGCAGCCGGCGGTCTGAATGCCATGTCAGACAGTTGTTGCAATTTCGTTTTATTTAAAGTAAGCTGCGCCGTTCTGACTTCAGCGGCTTCTGCCAAATCCTTCAACGATTTCTTTTCCAAATTCGGTTCTTCCACGTTACGACAACCGACGCATTTGCAGTTTGCCGAACACGGGATTTTCGCCTGTAATTTGAAAGTGAAGACATGTTCGGTTTTTCTTGAAAGTAACACAGAGTTTCCAGGAACGAGTAAATTAGATTCTTCTCGCCACTACTTTTGTTTATTTGATGGTATATTCGATTCTCACCTCGTAGCACTCGCAGTAGTTTTTCAAGCATCCGCTTCGCTTGCAATTGCAGCCTTTGTTATGTCTGCGTATGTCGTCTCCGGTCTCACGACCCTTTCCAATTTTCGGTCTAAAGGCGTTTGGATTACGCTCTAGGCACGACTTGATCGCTCTCTGGCGTTCCTCCTCGTTTTCGAGGTTGTTGGAACAGTTGTTGCAGTTACACATGTGGCAGAATTCTCCATTCGCGAAACAGTCGCAATATCTAAATGAATAAAAATTTTGCTATTGCGTTCAGAGGGCCAACAAGTTCAGTTTTATCGAATCCTTCCGCATCAACCAGTATCCCACGTTATTCAGATACCAATTTACCTACAGCAAACGTGTTATGATACTTTCTCACAATTTTCTAGAAGGACACTAGACTGTCAACTGCTTCAAATGGAATGTTAACAAAAGAATTCAGCAGAGATCAGTGCCCACTGTGAGAAGCGTGTAACATTTTCTGTTTGGTGTGTAGTGAATTTTTGTCAATTATCTTTTTCTTTTGAATTCGACAAAATTATTATTTTCGAAAGACATTAGTCTTCAGAATCCTCGGAGTATTATAGCTGCGATTAAAAAAATGTCAGAGCGAATGCATCTTCCTAGTTACTTACTTCTCTAAAGTGAAAGTGAGACTTTCAGTAATCGTACAAAGTCAATTTAATGTCGGCGATAGAAGTTGAACTCCACTTACAGTTTAAGGCATTGAGATTTGGTGCAGTTGCATGGTTTTCTTGGCCGAATACCATTGGGTTCAAGGCTGGACGAAGATCTTTGAGAGCTCTTGCTTTCAGCCACAGATCCGATGGATAGATTTCCGGCAGAACCCTGAGAACTGCTCAGCAAACTAGGTGTTGATTGCTGGGATTTTCCCTTCGTTTCTTCCGATTGTTGCTGCAACGTACAGAAGATAATTTACCTTATTGCTTCTATTCCTTTACCCTGGACCAACTTCAACTCCTTACGGAATATACAATGGAGTCTCACCTGTTGCTGGATGTACTGAGCTGGTAGAACGACGATATTTCCGACATTAGAGTTTGTCGACAAAACAGCCTGGCCAGAAGCAAGCTGACTCAAAGCAGAGGCAGGGATGGCTACAGCGTTTTTAGATTGACCACCGACCGTTGCTGACGCAGGTATCAACAGTCTTTGACCACCCGTAGACAATGCTGTTTTCGGTACGACCGTTCTCAACGTTTGGTTACTAGTGTTCAACGGTAAGACCTGTGTCAGAAAGGTGAATTCGTTTGAAATGGGATATCCAAGTCCCCGATATTTCCCGGTTCTTCAGTTGATAATTTAAATTTTCCTGATATTTTTTAACCTTTACCTGAACAACACAATTTTCGAATTCGAACTCATAACTTTGTTGGACAACAAAACACTACACATTTCAATTCAAAGGAATAGGGGATAACTTCAGGATTAGCGCGAGATCTTAGATATACACGTAGGTAAAAATTTGAAAAATTACAGGATATCATCCCGAATTCCCTGACAATTCCCGGTTTTTCCAGATTTCCCTGAGAGATAGAGACCCTAACTTCACATTATAGGAATATGTAACATTTGTTTATCTCGAATTCAGCCGGATTGAAATATTGCCGCATGCCTCTGCGGCAAAGACTTGATACAGGTAAGTATAATAATAGTACTGGCTTCTGAACCTTGACAATCTGTTGTTGACCGCCAAGTTTTTGTGTCACTCCAACAGTTTGGAGCGTGGCCTGTGATTTAGGTTTCCCGACAGTCACCACGTTGCTTGTCCCAGACGAAGGTGTGCTCACGAGTCGCACGTACTGAACCTGAATGTTTATATTACAATTATCAATCATTCAAAAATTTCAATTAGTTCAAACTCAGTTATCTAAAGTTGTCAGATGTGATTATTGGTCTTACCTGGCGTCCAGGCATTTGTATCTGATGGACTTGGTTCGAAGCGCTGACAAGATTCTGATTGGCCGGTATTCTGATCACTTGACTATTGCCAAGAACGGTTCCTGGCTTCAAGGAACTCTGTAAAAAGAGGAAGAAGAGATGGTCATGTAAGATGAGCCAAGACGCACAAAGATATCTCAAAGTTACTCTTGGCCCTCCGCTTCTACAGTACTTTTACGGTTTCTTCCCGATTCTCCAGCAAATATACAACCGGGCTTGTTCAAGATTCCTCCGCCGATCGACGTCTCACGGTCTCCAAAACTCACCGTCACCCAGACGCTAGTAATTACCCACCAATCATATTGTCAGTAAAATCACAAAAGTAGGAGAGTAGGTTGAACCAGAAGGTTGAATACTGTAATAGCTCTGTCTACTCGAACATTTGAAGAGGAATAAAAAATTAAAAAAATTAACGCCACAGATCATGACTCGTATCGTGAGGAATAGCGCAGTTGATGAAAACATCAAACAAGCTGTAAAATATGATTAGAGACCCCGTTTGGACACTAGCAATATTAATATCATTCACGTTCGATTAATCTCACCTGTCTTATGATCACTTTCTGCGGACTCTGCTGAATGGTTTTGCCAGCGCTTGTGAAAGTCACCGTCTGAGAGTTTGACACGACCGATGACTTTGCTTGACTGGTCATGGACGTCGGTGCCGGTAATATTTTTGTCGGCGACTTCACCGCTGTTCCCGGCAATATCGTCATTTTTGATGGCTGAGAAGACGTCGATGTTACCAACTTATTCACAATTATACCCTGCTGGAAAATTCATATTATCGTCAATGATTGTGAATGATTCTCAACGAGAGGCTGGGTGATTACAGTCTACATACCTGCTGCTTGTGGGGCGACGACGGCAGTATTTGCTGTATCTTTCCAGACGAAAGGAGTCCCATTTGCTGTGCTTGCGCAAAAGTTATAGTCTTTGTCGGGCTTGGAATGCTCTGACCGGCTCCGCTGCTTGTTATAAATTTGATAGTCTGCGATTGTTGGTTGTCATTCTGCGTGCTGGCCAGCAAGACCTGCTGTCCCGTCTGTCCCTGGTTGCCAGCCAGAATCATTTTCGTGTATACCTGACCATTGGAAGAATTTCAGTCAGTGGCAGAAATCAGAACAAGGTGTCTAGTGTCAATGGCATACCGAATTTCTTGACATTCCCCGGTTTTATAGAGGAAATTTTGAATTTTTCCAGGAAATTCGTTACCTAATTTACTTAGGCAACACAATTTTGGAATGCAAATTCTTTACAACTTGATTAGCAAAAGTTTTCGTTACAAAATAAAATTTTTATCGTAATTTTACTGTACATGAAGTCAATTACCAACTGCTTACATTAATCATTGCGTTGCCGATTAACGATGATTGAGGGATTATTAAATTTGACAAATTCGCCGGTTTTTATTCAAAATAGGCTATTTGTGGCTTAATTTTTTTCGATGAAGACGTGTTCATACGACGCTCCAAGAATCAAACTGGGAAACCAATTTTGAATCGAAAAATTTAAGGGGGTTGGAATCCTCTCAGACCAGCCCTATGAAGTAACGATAGCATGAAGTTACTAATTTTTTTTTTCACGTACTATTTTCATCAAAGATTGACCTCGTAGAGCCTCAAAATTTTGAGACTACATCTTTGAGGTTTTTGAAAATGCGATTTTCGAAAAAACGAAGATACCGAAAATCCCAAGCTTACGATTGTTCCGGCTAGTCTATTGAACATGTAAGAAAATCAACAGCCCTGTAAAGTGGAAATTGTGGAAGAAGATACAATTCCAAGGCACGAATATCCAAGAATAAATACTTTTTGATTCGAGATTTTCATCGCTGATTTTTCATGTTGTAGTACTAACGATGAAACGCTGCTCCGATTCATTTTTCATTTCTTTTACTAAGCTTTTTGGAGTTATCAATGTTTTTCAACTCAATATTTGCCCTGTTTTGAATAATCTGAAAAAAAAATCACGAAAGTTCTGTTGATGTTGTAGAACAATTTTGGGGCTTTACGAGGTAAATCGTACGTGAAGAGAAATCAGTAACTCTGTGACATCATTGCTTCATAGGGCTGGTCTGAGAGGTATCCGACCCCCTTAAGCGAAAAGCAGCCTTAATTTGATGGAAATGAGAAAATGTTCGAATTTGATTAATTTCCAAACATACGAATGAACATTTCAATTCAAAGAAATTAAGGTAACTTCATGATTACCGCGAGAATTCAGATATTTTCGAAAGTTGTACAAGCTATAGGTGAAAATGAAAAACTTTCCACGACACATGCAAATTCCCTGGCAGTTCTCAGGTTTCCAGATATCCCTGACAGTTAGAAACACCCCGCATAATTTGACAAAAGCGAAAAATGCGAAACTCACGTTTCTATTTTGTTGCACAGTTTGAGCGGGTCTTTTTATCGCCGACTGGACAGGCTTGACGCCTTGAATATTGCTCAACGTGATGCTTCCCGACTGGCTGGTAGTCACAACGGGTCTTGGACCCTGCGCCGATCTCAGCTGGACTATATTGCCGTCTGCAGATTTAGCAGTTATCAATGTTTGAGCGAGCGACTGCAGCTGACCCGGCGATGCTGTCGACGGGTGAGATATCTTCAATATCTGACTCGTTCCCTGACCTCCGGCCGGTGACACGATCATTATCGATTGGCTCTGGGATGCTTGCGGCATGTTTGGCTTCACCTAGAAGAAAATAATTTGTAAAAAAATTCAGAAACAAGGCGACATCCGCAACGTACCTGTATCGCAGACACGGGTACTCTCTGGAGGGTTGGTTTGGTCTGAAAAACAATATTCTGATTGTTCGGATTGGGTGTCGTGTAGCACAGTTCTTCCGTCTGAACCTCGCTCGGAGGATCGGCCATCTCTACATCCGGCACGATGGTTTCTGACTCGACACTTTGTTCCGGACCCATGTGTTCTTCGTCGGTAGTCATCACCTCCTCGGCATTCATGCACTCGAATTCGGCTTGCATGTTTGCCAGAGCTTCGAACTCAGTGTTCGAGTACTGCTCGGAGCTGTGCAAACTCAGGGCACTGAGGTCCCCGTCGCTGAGTGCCCGCGAATCCAGGGCCAGAGGCTCCACGAGGGCTCGCACACCCGGGCTCTTGTTATTTGCAGACATCCTTTTCTCACTGTTCGTTACTTTTTCTACCTGGAATCCCGGTATCGGTGGATCGGTTAAAATCGAGAGCAGTTAAATACGTGGGTTGTCATATTTCAAGTGAACGAATGAAACGGAGGTGGGAAGACGACAACGACAAGGCAGGTAGATGATAGTAGGCCGGAGAGTGATTGGTGAAAATTAAAAATGAACGTAGCAAAAGAGCATGTGAAAATATGAAGCTATAAAAAGGAGAGAGTGAGTTTGTCAGAATGTTCGCAGAACACCCAGCCATTGGGGGTAAAGATTTAAAAATTCGAAAATTCAAATACCTGCGAACCAGAGAAGTATTCGAGGAGCGATAAACACGCGAGGGTTGTGGCCGAGCGTCGTCGGTCACACCGACAGTCGCTCGGGGTTCGAAAATGCGAGAAATAGAACGCTTGGATTCAAATAATAGAAGACATTTCGAGGTCTGGTATGCACGGGCACATTAGCGCCATTTGTTACATCAACGCGCCATTTTATCACGAACAGTTTTCTACGCGGTTTTAATCGCACTTGATTCCGGTGTAGCGGTAAAAATTGTACTCTGTGAGATGGATTAAAGCGAGACGAACATTCTCTGCATCCGCCGTTGGAATATTAAACGGAAAGAGGCCTCGAAAATGGTGAAAATATAAGTTAACCTAGAACTTGGATGTTCATATGAAGTGCGTGCCGTTCTGAGTGGGGGCGTGCCGTACTTGTGTGCAAGTCGACCGTTTTTTTCTGAGGTTAATTATTTTCAAACACCGTGGGGCGCGCGTGATGCGGATAGACAGAGCTTCGAAACGAACACGTTTAAATTTGACGAGTTTTTCACCCTTACCTTTTTATTTTCATGGCACGCCGAATTTGTTCAAAATCACGCGCCCACCATTGCTGTCCCAGAATGCACCGCGCACCGTTGCGTGCGTGCGTTATGAATTGACCCAAAGGTCGTTTCAGACTCGAAATATTTTAGGTAGAACAGCAGGTGGATTAATTGTTGCCAATGACCCCCGGGACTCGATGAGGTGGAACAATCGAAATCGCGAAGAATGTGCGACAATGTATGGTTCTGATGGGAGTCGAGATTCCGATTGTTTTTAGCGCACTTTGCCGAAACTCATCTCGCCATGTTTTCGTCATCCGTGGCTCAAAACCACGTCAACTGAACGCGCCATCTGGAACCAATCACGAATCGAGGTTGGCGAGATGGTGCAAACCTTGCAAGATGCGTGATATCTGGTGACCATTCAGATACCGCAATCATCTACGCTCTTGATTTTTAAATAAAACTCATTCGAACGCAACGAATAGTCGAAATCAAACAATATCGGGGCTTTTCTGCCCAAATTCAATTTTACCGTTTTCGCTTGGTTGGCGCTGGCGTCGCGAGCTACGAGTCTACGCGTCGCACGAGTTTCTCTTCAAATCGCTCCATAGTCCATATCCTCGGAACATCGATAGAGCGATGCAATTTTAGACCAATTACGCAATTTCGAACCATATAAGTACCCTTTTTTACGGTATCGAGGAAATTCCGTGATCGTTTCTAGCGCCGAAGTAGCAAGCTTCGCCGCAATGGCCAATGAAACTACGAAAGGCCAAATGGGTATAGTTGAAAGATTGACTTTTCCGCTGAACGGCACAATGACGGAAATATTTCAATTTCAAATGAAACATTATCATTGAAAATTGAATGTCAGAATGAATAGAATCTTTCGGATTATTTCGTTTTTTTTACTGATTGTGAGCCGGAAAACGAACAATCCTTGCAGCATCCACTTTGCTTTACGGTTCGAAAGCTGCGCGGGGGCGGGGGGTGGCAATAGTTGGCAATACCGTTGAATACGTCATGATCATGAAGGAAAAGAAGAGTTCATCTCTGTAGTTTCCAACAAGGCGAGAAAACAGACACCGTCAGAACGACAGCGACATGATTGGTCCTTTCCCTTAAAATTAGATCCGACCAATCACGTCGCTGCGTGTCTTAGGCTGCATTCACATGCGCCTGAATTCACCGGGCCGGAACGGAATCGGAATCTAGGGAGTTTTCGAAGAGCCAATCAGAGACGTTCCGTTCAATTCGTTCCGAGTGCATCGCGAGAATTCGTCATATTTCGTCGGAACCTAGTGTCATTTGCCGTACGTGTGTATCTGTGTGCGAAAACGCAACGAGGACAGTATTTGTTGAGTGAAGAATTGAAAAATTGAATAAATAAATATTATTCCCGGGGCATTGAGATAGTCTTGTATCTTGAATTTTTTGTTTCCATGTATCCATATTCCATACACAACGAAATGTAAATAATTGTAAATGCATAGTATGATAACCTATATTGAAAGTTGCGTGCATCTTAGATTATTTATAGGTTACAGCCCGTCAATAAATCTTGACCCTCCGCTACTAACAAAATATTTGCTGCTGTATTGCGTGTGTTCCAATTGGCAAGTGCGTGTCACGCACTTGCCAATTGGAACACATCCATTAAAATCCTATGTTCACATGGACGGGAATAGGGTCGTTCACGATTTTTTTTTATTGTTCCAAAATAAAGTTTAGGTACCAAAAACCCTCGTAAAAATTTTAAAACACGAAAAATCCAAGGCGAGACGTTAATTGAAGCACTAAAATTGTGATACGATTTGAAACGGTCCCGTCTTGGGCGCCATCAAACAAGCTCCCGCGTGACGTCATAATTGGGTAAACTCGGGACCTGGCCCATTGAAAATGAATGAAAATAAAGAAATAAGAGAAAATCGTTCGTAATTATCTTGAAACATAACCTCTGTTCGAGGTTTGACACCGCTGGTTTTGGCCACATTAAAATATTCACTTTGGGTGAAAAAGTCGGTAACCATGAGCACCGTTACTTCCGGGAGATTATCTGATTGGGCTTCTACAAAACCGATATTCATTTTGAATCACGATAGTACGTGTGGAGCAAGAAATCTAACAAGCTAATACATTTCTTATGGGGCTCGTTCGAATCTACCCAATTATGACGTCACGCGACAGGGCGCCCAATCACAGCGCGTTCCTTCCCGCCGGAAATTTCTTCATATTTAACTTAGTTTTTTATTAATAATGACGATTATAAATTCCAATTGGATGCTGTAATTTCCTTTCATATCATACAATCTTCACGAAACATCAAAATCTTTTTTTTTTTTAAACGATCCTATTCAGAATCAGTGTTTTTGAAATTCCCGTAGAAAGAAACTCTGATTCGCCACTGAGCGTTCCGTTCCCGTGAATTCCGGCAAATTTCGGTCCATGTGAACGTAGGAAAATATTCTCATCAGAACGAAGAATGACCGGAGCGTCTCTGATTGGCTCTTCGAAAACTCCCTAGATTCCGATTCCGTTCCGATCCGGTGAATTCAGGCCCATGTGAATGCAGCCTGACGGTGTCTGTTTTTTTGCCTTGTTGGAAAGCACCCTATACAATGTTATATCAGTGGTGGTTGCCCAGATTCCAATGCGGGTGGCCAGCTCGTCAGGGGCACGACAACTGGCGAGGCTAGCGCCGCGAGTAGTATTGGTACTGCAAACTCCAGGCTTGAGGTCTGGTCCACTTTTATAACACGGCGTTGAGTCTCTCTCCCTCTTCCTCCGTGGTCACGATTTTGGTCACGATCGCAAACACGAACGACAACATCAGCTGTCTTAGTGTCTAGTCTGTCTACTGATCTCGTCCGTTGGCCGTTCTGCAAATTTGCGAAATTCTGCCCGTGCCGCGTACGTGCATTCGTATGTATCTCGTCTTTCCGAAGTTGCGTTGAAGCTTACTGGACGAAAAATGGTCGTGACGGTAGCCTCTGTGCGGCAACAATTGACCAATTTAGCCCATTCCGGGGGCTCGCACAAGGATCAAGCCGAAAAGTACGTCCGCCGTCATAACCACACCGATGAGCAATCGCCGACCTGACCCAAGGGGACCAGTACGACTTGACACGGCGAATTTCACATCCTCAAAAATCCATTTATATCCTTACCAAAGTTTATTATGGTTTATCACACATGATGAAAACATTTTTTTTTTCTCTCTTCCAAAACGTTGGTCCAAATCAACCTCTCGACGTCTCATTTTCTTCGCGGAACAATCCTTCACCTTTCAAACGTGGGGATCATTAGTTACCCGAAGAAAATGAGACAACGAGAGATTAAAGTGGTCCAACGGTGTGCCTGACACCTTACGACAAGGGTTTTAAACAAGACTTTGGAAAAAAAAAATTATTCTTATAGTGCGTAACGAAATTTGACCATCGAGTTGTACCGGTCCCTTTAACGTATATACTATAATCGCATGTAACTCAACTCGTCTGCAGGTACCGGACAATCCTGGATGCGTTGCTAACATCGTCAGGCGAGGAGCTTGTTGATGCGCTGAAAGTTTTCATAGAAGCAAGTAAGTTTTCCTTCCAAACTGTTTGAAGATATCGGAGACTGATGATGAAATTGCCGTGTAGCCATAATGCATTATTTTTACTTCCAGTCGTCAACGAGAATGTGAGTCTGGTCATATCCCGACAAGTATTGACCGAAGTCAGTGGCCGACTACTCGTTCTACCTGACGAGATTTCAAAGGCTGTTTCTCACTACACGCTGGATAAGGTGATAGGCTTGACTCACTAGCCTGTGCAATATCAGGGTGTCTAGCTGTCGGGGAAATCTAGAAAACCGGGAGTTTGAGCTCATATCTTTGGAGTTTTCAAATTTTCACCCACAGCTTGTACAATTTTCGAAAATATCATTTCAATTAAATGAAGGCTGCTTTTGGCTTGAATTTTTCGATTCAAAATTTGTTTTCCAGTTTGATTTCTGTAGCGGCATGAGAATACGTCCTCATCAGAGAATTTAAGCCTAAAATCGCCTCTTCTGAACTGAAAATGGCACATCTTCAAGATTTAACGATCCTTAAATCATCATTAATCAGAAATCAAATAATTAATGAACATTTGGTAATTTAGTTCATGTAAAATAAAATCACAAGAAAAATTAACAATCGTATTTTGTCGCGAAAGCTTTTGTTGTTCCAGTTATAAAGAAATCGAATCAAAGAATTGTGTTGCTTAGGTAAGTTAGGTTCAAAAATTCCTGAAAAAATAAATCTCAGGGAATTCGATATGCCATTGACGCTAGACATCTTGGCAATACATGTCGAGGCAACAATCGAGGCGATATTTGCAAGACTTGGTCACTGAACAGCAATGGCGATGTGGTTTAGTTCCTGACTCACATTTTGTTTTTCAATGCAGGTTCAACCACGTGTTATTTCGTTCGAGGAACAAGTCGCAAGCATCAGGCAACACTTGGCTGATATTTATGAACGCAATCAGAATTGGCGAGAGGCGGCAAATGTGCTGGTCGGCATTCCGTTGGAAACTGGACAAAAGTGAGGCCTTAGAATTTTCTGCTGGTTTTATTTGTCTCGCATTATTCGCCGTTAACAAGAAATCGATGATTTGCAATTTCAGGCAATACACTGTCGACTACAAGCTTGAAACCTACTTGAAAATTGCCCGCCTCTATTTGGAAGACGACGATCCGGTGCAAGCCGAAGCATTTATCAACAGAGCTTCGCTGTTACAGGTACTTCGAGTTTTTCAAGTGCAATTAGTGCTCAGAGATGAAAAGAACAGAAAAAATATGTAAATATTCGTGGGAAAAACTCATTGAATATATATTTTGCATTCCACAGGCCGAGTCGAAGAACGAGCAGCTCCAAATCTACTACAAAGTTTGTTACGCGAGGGTATTGGACTACAGGAGAAAATTCATCGAGGCGGCCCAGAGGTACAACGAGCTCTCTTACAGATCAATTATCCACGAGGATGAGCGTATGACTGCTCTTAGGAACGCTTTGATATGCACAGTCCTTGCATCTGCGGGTATGTATACCTTCGACTGACTTGAAGAAGTGTCGACACAACGAACTATCAAAAGTACGAGAATTATAATTGTATTTGGTTTCTGCGTCCATTTTGGTATGTTCTGGAGTTGGCCTAAATATATTTCAATTTTTATCTTCCCTAGTAGAATTATCAAAACTGCGAAAGTAAGATTGTTATTTTGACAACAGGTCAACAGAGGAGTCGCATGTTGGCTACCCTCTTCAAGGACGAACGCTGTCAACAACTGCCTGCATATTCGATTTTGGAAAAAATGTACCTGGATCGCATAATACGTCGTACCGAGCTTCAAGGATTCGAGGCACTACTGCAGCCTCACCAAAAGGCCTGCACCATAGATGGCTTAGGATCTACTATTCTCGACCGCGCCGTTATCGAACACAACCTGTTATCGGCTAGCAAGCTGTACAACAATATCACCTTCGAAGAGTTGGGAGCTCTATTGGAAATACCTCCAACAAATGCCGAAAAAATTGCTAGTCAAATGATCACGGAGGGACGAATGAATGGGTACATTGATCAGATTGATTCCATTGTACACTTTGAGAGTAAGTTTCAACACAGATTGTCTTGTCTCTTTTAAGAGCATGCTCCAGTCATTCTTTACTCTTCTTTACCGACCGTACCCGGTTTTCACTTGTTTTCACTGATAGCAAAGCCTACGCGTCACGAGCGCGGAAAAGGAACCAACAGCGCAATTCTAGATGGAATTCCGAAGATGTATATCGGAAAAATTCTTTGTTTCATGCAACAATGAAGACGTATTCTTGAAAACTGCACAAAATGGTAATTGTCGCGGCCATGATGAACGGGCGAAACTCACAATGGTCGCGACCACCGCTTGACATCGACAATTACCATTTTGTGCAGTTTTCAAGAATACGTCTTCATTGTTGCATGAAACAAAGAATTTTTCCGATATACATCTTCGGAATTCCATCTAGAATTGCGCTGTTGGTTCCTCTTCCGCGCTCGTGACGCGTAGGCTTTGCTATCAGTGAAAACAAGTGAAAACCGGATACGGTCGGTGAAGAAGAGTAAAGAATGACTGGAGCATGCTCTTAAGAGGGGCTTCACCGATCAACGTGACTACAAGAAGTATGAATCACGAATAGTTGTTGATTTTTTTTCCTAACTTCTTATAGCTACTTAGAGCGGTGGAGCCCCCCCTTGAATCAGACCTAGAATCGAGACTGTAATGTGATACTTTGTTTCAGCACGTGAAATTTTGCCGACTTGGGACAAACAGATACAGTCCCTGTGTTATCAGGTGAATCAAATAATCGAGAAAATCGCTCAGACCGAACCGGAGTGGATAGCCAAAGCCACGGAGGACCAGATGGTCCACTAATCTTAAATATACCTCGATGTGAGTGAAGATGTACAATTCGAAACGCGAAGCAACCTGAAGGCAAACAATGATGAAGAACTTGGAACAGAAATGTCTTTCAATCGAAATATCTCCTAAAAACGAAAACAAAAATATTCAGAAAAAGAAACTGTCTACAGAAACAGTCCTAAAAAAGTAGATATCTACGTCGGAACTGAACGACTTGAAAGACTCGTTTGATCAGTCAAATACGCGCGGAGTATAATTTAGAAGTAGTGGTTAGCGCTGAGATACTGGCCACTCCCACTCAATAACCAACGACCACGACGTTATCTGTTGGTAAAATCGATAGCAATTTTTTTTATCGACCCAATGTTTCTCAGAATATCTCCGCTTTGGAATATTAATTCTACTTGAGGGTGAATTTTCCATCTATCTCGGAAGCAAATTGCTTCCATCCGATTATCCTTCTATACTGTAAATAAAATGCTAACCGTTATTAACATACTAGTGCATTAGTTTCATTTCACTACCCATACGATGTATCTCACTTTTGACGTGAATAATATATACAGCTTAGGGTGCTAACATTCTGACCTCAAGTTTGTGATTTGGATACTCATTGGAAAATTTTTGAAGGTCACTAAACGAGTTCAAAAAATCGAGCTTTTACCTAAGAACTGGTTTTTAAACTTTTATATTTCAAGGCTCTCACCCTTCTTAATACCTCCAAAGTTATATATTTTGCCCAGATGCAAAAAAATCCACTCACACAACTCTCACCTCCTATATTTATTCGTACTCGACATCTCTCAAAACGCACCAAATTCGAATGGAATCGATTCATGTTTAGGGGTCGCTCAACGATTCCTTTTTTATTCATCCATGATTGAGCAAACCCTAAATGTGAATCGATTCCATTCAAACTTTGTATGTTCAAAGCGATGTCGAGTAGGAATACATATAAGGGAAATTTTTTTTCGTATTGAGGTACAAGAAGTACAAAAGATGGCTCTAGGAGCATTGTCCCATCTAGCCGTAGGGAAAATTAATTTTTTTTGGAGGTATTGAGCGACGTCTAACATTATCATCGAATCTAAATGGCAAATTTGGGGTCAAAATCTTGCCACCCTGATATAGCTCATGGTGACAATGATCGTTGTGTAAGTCGGCGGATGTAGATTGAAAACAATATGTCTTTGAATACATTCATTTTATTGACCATCACTATCAATACTGCGGCATATTTCTAAGTTAGTAGTAACTGTCTTTTAACATAATGTTCATAACATTCGTCAGTTAATAAATACCTACCAACCTTGTTTACGTAGTCAGCTTAATGACACTGGGTCTGCGTCGATTTAAGTTTAACAGACGATTTGTCAGTTATACCTATAGTATTCTGTTCGGATGTAGGTAATGGATCTGCCTCGCCATCGAATCTCGAAAGCCGAACTTGTCTATACGTACAATTTATTATCATCATGTTTTTCGTTCAATCAGCTTCCACTCGGTTAAAATTGCAAATGAAACTTTGAAAATCCAACAATGCGGCAGATATTTATACGTAGTAGCAGCAACAATATTTCAATCTTTAATTGGGTACACTAGGTACACGGACATAATTACAGCTCTCACGTCGACTCTGGCTTGTGATTATCATTGTTTATTAATTTATACACTAATTACGCGAGCGTGATGATTATGTCGCAGGGCTCTCATTTGAAAGGCTAAAAACTAACTATCTACATTATGATAATAATAGTATTTGTTTTTCTGATAAGCTGATACACGTTTGTATAGATCATAAAACGACATGTGAAATACAGGTGTAGCTGTAGTTATACCGATGGAACAGAATTTATCGTAGAGTGCTTCATTTAAGCCTCAAGGTCTAGGGCAAAACCAATCTTGTGGCCTCCCGAGCCAAAGTTCTTGCCATCGATATTAGTCGACAACGCCAAAGTCACACCTGAAACAAAACAAGTCAATATTATTAATTATAATCAGTCTGCTTTCGATTCAACGTAAAAGAATTTCATCATCTTTTTCACAATTTTGCATTTTTTGCGATGAAGAAGGTGTATAAGAAGGAAGACTACACGGCAAGTTCCAACTTTCTCACCTTCACGAAGTTTCTGCTGGTATCCCAAACCAATTTGAAGGTGAGAGTTGAGCTTGGCCCTTACGCTGGCATCACGGTCCAGGTCGTACTTGGCACCGAGGCCGAACTGTGTCGCGTTGTCGCTCGAGTTCCAGGCCAGGTTGATCGCACCCTCCAGACCTGGCTTGACCTTGTGGTAAATGGAACCTCCGAACTCGCGACCATCGTTCCTATTGATAATCAAAGTAGTTTCTCATCGTCCCTGTGAGACTTTCTATTTCTGACATAGAATGACAATATACATTCAGAATTCAACTTACACTACGGTGTGAACGGCGAAGTCGGAAGCAGTGAAGCCAAGGGCGAAGTTGTTCTTGGAAAGTTTGCTCCTCTGAGAGTCGAAACTGGCCTGATAACCAGCCAACCAACCTGTGGGCGAACGATGCGACAACATTATGCGAACGATTCATCGACGGTTGAGCCAGTCAAAGTCAGGGCGGTTTTATCTTAATTTAAACAATTACCTTGGTATCCGACAACACCGGATGCGTGGACAAGCGGTCCGCTGGACAGACTCAGGTCGAAGTCGGCGTTTGCTGAGACGTTTTCGTGCTTGTAAGATGTCTTGAACTTGCCGCTCTTGCTTCTGTGCAGGAACAGTGAAAATTATGTTCATCTCCGACGAATACGGATTTTCGTAAATTTTAGCAAAATATGTTACCCGGTTTGCGGTGAGAAGGTACAGCTGTAGCCGAGCGTCAATCCCTGAAGAAGTTTGTCCGCAAGGGTGACGTCAGTGCCAAGAGTATTGTCCGTGTTCCACTTCTCAGTGAAGGTCAGACCGTATTCTTTGACCTTGTATTTAGTTTCAAGAGTACCGAATACTTTTCCGGTATCCTGGTTCGATACCCCGCCACTGGAAAACTCAACTCCCGATTGCGTCTTCGTTTTTACATCTAACTTGAGGAGTCCAAAGTGATAACCCTTGCCGAACACGTCGCGAGCATTCTTGCCCAGGTCACCGTAGGTCGGAGGAGACATTTTCTGAAAAAAATTACGAAAAACTCCGAATAAATTCCAAATTTTGCAGTGTACGAGTTACACTTTTCGTTTTACCGTACGAAATGAATGCTTGCATAACTTATTGTCAAACTGTGTTTATCTTGAAAGTACAAAATTTGCAAAGAATTTCATCATCATCAAGGCGTGTACCTGAACAATTGTTATGTAAAGCGAACTCCTCTTTATCTTTGAATAACGTTTTCTCAGGCGACACACGTAACGAATATTGAATCATGTACGCGAGAGATGAAAAAGTCGGCGAAAAAGTCGGCTGTTACAGGATGAGCTGAAAGTTTGCGAACACACCTCAGCTTGAAATTAGTGATAACCTCGTAAAACTAAAAACTGAGCAGCTGCACAACTGCCAGTTGAGTTGCTTCCAAGCGTACTGTCGAGCGCAGACTAAGTGGCAGCCATCCAATGTGGCTTACTGTTTTATTTTGAATACCAAAACTGTGAAATACGCTGCAGTTGCAAAGTCTATGATCTAAAAATTGACGATAATCAACCCAAATCCTTTGTAATTGGTAATAGTGGAGCAATTGTCGTTCTTGAGAACAATTTTTTTTAGTAAAATCTGCTTGGTGTAGCGTATGTAAAGTGGCTCATTGCCGAGCAGTGCGGAAATTTTCACTGTTTCACTTTCCGCACTGGTGCTTCATTTTCCGCGATATACTATTCTGTTTTCATTTATCAACAGTGAGTGCGAAAGAGACAGACGACACAGATACACCTAATTTATATTCCGCAAATTTTTGAATGTCATACAACGTGATTGATCAGATTGGCTCAAATCTACGCGACTGAAATGATGATAATGCGTTACAGATTACGCGCCTGGTGTTAATCGAGAAATTTTAATTGATAACTAACAAGTTTCTAACGAACCAGATGATCCAGGGAGGGTCGCGGTTTAGATTGTCGTATCGGATCATATGATAGGTAAAATTTGTACCGCAGTGTTGAGTGTGTACCGGTTCAACGCAGTATTGACCTGCTCGGGATGTTACATAAGACGTAGTAATTCGCCAATTTCTGTCAGCGTAGGTGACCCTCTAACCTTAACATAAGCACAAGGTTATCGGGATATTCGATTCGATTTGAAGTTAGGTGACAGAAAGGGACGTTGGTTTTTAACGGAAAATACCGCGCGATAATTGACGATCAGGGAATTACATTCTACTTTTGAAACCGGACTTCTCGAGGTCGGCGACGACGGCAGACGACGTCGGCCGATAGAAGCCGGTTAGAATAAGAATCTCTGCAACATGAGACACAATTTTTTCGCTCTAACGTCGACGGAGACGAGATCAATGCTGATCAATTCATATCGGAGAGAGCAGACAGAAAATACTCACAAGTTTGGATTAGAACGTGGATCCGGTGTCGAAAATATCGGACTTCGCGACGAGATATTCTGAACGGAACGAGTGCGGCCCGGCAGGAGGGATTCGGGTACCGCGCATGCGCACCGTGACCCTCAGCGTCGAAACGAGCTTTCATATATCTCGCCATTTGATCACCACCAAAGAAAAACGATCAGATCATTGTTTGATTCGTAATTTATTTCATGACCCTGGGTCAATATCCGTTATAAGTAATGTCAAGATTTTTTCAATCCAACGTGTTCTATAGTCTCGAAGAAGACGGATGAACTTAGGCGTGTGTAACGTTTAGTTCCGGCGGTGGTCACCTCTTGACACGTTACAACTAACTTCATCACCTCTCTGTACCACGCTCGAGAAAATTACAATAAGCGGTTAATGAGAAAACCAATTTATCCTTGCTTTGCAACATAGTATAGCATCGAATTACAGGAACTTAGCATTACGTAGGACATCACTTGACTCTGGTATGGAAATGGCGGGATTCACGACTCTTTACGCTTTGTCGCGCATACCTATTATAGTTATCTTTTATGAAAGAGAAAATTGAAGTCGTGTAAAGCTGTGTACTGGCAATAAAACCTTTCAGAGGTTTGCAATATTATGACAATGGGCGTAAATATAAATATGATTAATTGCATTTTCGAACAAGTATTACAAGCAGTGAGTAAAGTAGAAACGGTTTTCTTTCAAGACTTTCGAACTAGTTTTTTTCTCAATAAATTTTTTTTTTCTTGCGACACTTCCATTACTGCGCAATTTTGGAGCAAAATAGGTGACATAGTGTAGGTCGCGAAGCTTTCGAATGTTCCCGTACACCTATTGCCGAAAATAGATGTTTACCGCTGGATCGAGAATGCTGCAGGCTCATCGAGAAAAGAGCCGTGTTACTGTCTGGTGGTGGTAAGATCTAGAAGTGACGGTTGGCAGGGGTATAGCGAGTGTATTTAAAGTACGACGTATAAAGAGCCGCGTTCTCTCTATCTTCGCGGTAGTATTGAGTCGGCAGCGAAACTGGTCGTTACCCAGGATAGTACAGTCCGACCTACAGTCGACTTTGATTGACACAGTGCACTTTGATTCGAATATTTTGGAACAATCGTGCCAGTAGATAATACAATGTCCTTCCTACCTGAACTTGTGAGTTGTTATCTAATTAAATCTATAATATGTTGTTTTTTCCATACAGCTGCACTACATAAGACGTGTCCGGTTATCCCATACGATCCTATTGACTGTTTTCATCACGATCTATAAATTCGGAAATAGGACTTTCGGAGAAGAGCAAAATAACATCCCTGCAGGGATACCGGTAAGAGCTGGGACGATCATGAGGTGATCCCAGGATTGATCACAATATTCTGTTGTGATATTATATCAGTATCCCTCGGATGTTCTATTCGATCAACCTTTGTCGTGTGTGGTATAGTAAAACTGTTACTAACATTTTTCAGATGTTCTAATCAATCGCTGCTACCAGTTATACAGCATCTTTGAAATTATGTTTATCCCCATCCGGTATAAACAGATAGGTATTACCCGCGGTAGTACGAGCGTAAATACCATCTGCTCATAACAGTGAAACGCTATAACTGTGGCGCGCGAGTGGTCCTACTCATGGAGTAGGTCCTACTGTAAGCAGCAGCAGTCGATATACCTACGTTTATCGGTTGAAATGCGAGCGAGGAATGAGTACACAAATGGCGGTGTAATATGATTTGACATTTTTTCGTAGTGTGATTTCAACCATATTCATTATTGTTAATCATAATATCATTATATGAAAGGCATGCTTCATGTATCCGTAAGTTTTATCGGAGATACATCGGTGTAAGTCAGGTTGCCTATACCCTTGATGACCGATGTCGGTGTTACGTCGCGGGTAGCATTCGTTGAGGACTCGGTCCTAAGGGGTCAGGTCAGTGTGGGCGCACTTAAATAAGGTCAAAATTTATGATTTTTTTTTCTCCAATACGGATTTTGTATTCACAAACGGTTTTCACCATTGTTTAGTACAATCTATCTATCATTTTTCTTTTTTCTATCTACCGTGAGTAACCCTGGACACTGGCCACTTGGTGCGCCTGAAGCGGGCAACCGTACACACGTACCATA
>JAFFZH010008363.1:0-41910 GCA_018420115.1 Euura saliciscinereae | reverse complement strand
TTTTCTTTTAAACTGAATCATCATTATTATTATTATACAACTTGTTTTCTCGGTGATGTTATTAACGATAAAAAAACGAACGGTAACGCGAAACACTTTTTACCCAAGAAAATTATAATAATCAATCAATAAATTCCTGAATAGAATTATTATCAATCAATAATTCTCCGGTGGGTCGATTTCGAGTCACATGAAGAAAAAAAAATTTTTTTAAATCCAATACCAACAAGATAAAGAAGAAGAAAGAAAGAAAAAAAAATACACTCCGGACCGGATCCATCAGTTTCTTTTTTTCTCCCCTATTATCGTATTTAATAAAGTTCATCAAATAATTTCACGAGTTGCGACGACTTTTGGGGGGTTATGTGGCGTAATGAGGATGATGATGGGGATGCGGGGGTGGTTCTCCAAGCCATGAGTCAGGCGATGGTGGAAAATCCGGATAACCGACACCCCCGCCGCCTCCACCACCGCCGCTAGACTCGTTACTGAGGTCCGAAGCCGGTCCTGGAACCATTCCGCCTGGTCCTCCTTTCCAGAGATCGACAAAAAATCGGTTAGACTCTCTCAATTCCTTTTCCCCCTCGAAATCTTGACTAAAAAATGAAATATAGTCTAAAAAAACTCACCGAGGGTCGTGTAGACCGAGAGCCCCGCGTCTGGGGGATACGGAAATTGGGGTGGCAACGAAGGCGATCTGGAGGCCGAGAGGTACGGTGGCGTCGTACCCCCCAGGTACCCGCGGGGTGGACCGCCGCCTCCGCCACCGCCGCCAGGACTCGCGCCCTCACCGTCCATTCCCATGTTCACGACTGTACCGTAACTGTCGTTACTCAAATCTGAAGTGAGGTGAAGAGAAAATAATTATTGATACTGATCGATTTTTTGCAAATTATCGTCATTTAATAATACCGAGGGACGTGGGTATAATTGGAATTTGAAAATCATTGGAATCTGGTGATCATCTGCTGATTTTATGTGTTTGACTCACAAAAAATGATCCTAGAACATTGGAAGACATCCTAAATCAATCAGCACGACCAGAAAATGAAAATGATTGCGAAAATCCAGTGATAAACGAATTTTGTGTCTATTAAAAAAATTTGACGATCATCAAATTCGCAGAAAAAAAAACTTTTATATGAATTTTTAGTGGATCTCCTCCTACTATATTATTTCTCATACATTTATTGGATTGAATATTGATATTTTTTCACGTAGAATCATTGCAGACAAATAATTCTGTATAATTCTATATATGTGTATCATATTTTAATTGGATATTAATTGCTGTCAGTCGCGACGCATAAGGTCTACGACTGCATGTAGGCATAAGAGCCATAAATATAAATTAAACAACACGATGTTAGGCCTCACGCGTGTCAGAATCATCTGCCCTGATCATAGGGTAGATACAACATACAACGTCATAGTACTGACTCTGATCGAGGGGTAGATTCGGATCGGTCGAGACTCCCCGAGTAATTACCATTTAGTATCGGGATCCCTTCACTGTACTCCCTACGCAACCCCCTCACGGACCATCTATCTGTCTCGTTTTCATAAAAAAAAATAAAAATTAAAACAAAGAAAACCGTGGAAAAATGTGCCCGAAATCGTTTCAAAGTTGGTTAAATTGGCGTGAGATTGGTCCCAAATCGTTCGAACAAGATCTAAAATAATTTCAAATCAATTCAAAAAGCACTTGAATTTAATTTTCAATCACTGTATGCAATCGTTTGCTACCTGATCTTTGATCAATAATTGTCTCGAATTTTACCTCGAGGTATAATTTGACTTGAATTTTTGGATCCAATACTTTTTTCGTGGTGAATGGGATGAATTGTGATTCCAGTATCGTGGTTTTGACGAGAATTAAAATTGTATCAACGCGCCATACCTACGACTGTCTTTGGATCCCGCCCCCGATTACAATTACTGAATTACGCATCGTATGGATGGGATTTTTCGAGGGGTTCGCGCACCCCACGTAACAGCTTGTTATCGATCATCACGGTCATAATTGTGACTGGCTTGTGTCATGAAAGTGATAGTGGAAGCGGTGTCGATCGCACATACATATATACATAGAGAAGGAGATGAAAGATAAAAGATAGTAGATAGATAATAATAAAAAATAAAAAAAAGTGAATATATAAATAAAATAAAAAATTGTGAAATATAATAAAAGGTACAAGGGAATCACATGTGTGTTCACACCCGTGTCGTCACTCGCCATAAATCACCGAGCCTCCGTGCACTACGACATATGTCCAGAGGTAACTGACTGGAATAATTGCGATTTTTTGTTTCATTCTTTTTTTTTCGATCACAAGATAATGAGACAACAGGATCATTGAAAACAATCAAACAAAATTGAAGACAAAATCTATTCCAACTATTTTTCAATTTTTTTTTTTTTATTTCAAAAATATTAGATTCGTTGTAAAGCGATTAACATATACTTTTTGTATATCAAAATTCTACTTTTTCAATATTTCAATATTCATAAAAAATTTTTGAAAATTCAAAATCATTCGGAAATTTTATAGCCAAGATTATACTAAATTTTATATACGGAATGTTTTGAAAATTCGGCTGAATACTCCTATGATATGAAAAACAGTTTAATAAATTTAATAGAACCATATCAATATTGAATTCATTCAAATCACCAGGATTTGTAAATTTCATTCCTGTTTGTATCAGAAATTTCAAGATATTTTCACCGGTGTATGATAAATAATTAATACACTTCGCAAAAAGAAAGAGAGTGAGATGGAGATGACGATAAAATTGTAGGAACGAGGTAATAAGGGTAGGGAAAACGATCTTGTACAACGTTTCGCGATCTCTATGAAAAAAAAATAATCCGGGTACGTGTTTAGCAGGGTCGTATCTTCAATATTTTATTTCAAGTATCTCAACCCCCAGCTCTTTTTTTTTTTCATTCTTGTGTATCAAGTATCACTTTTTTTTGTAGTCTACTCACCGTGATGACTGAAACTCGAATCCATATCCACCTTGAGCTCGTCCTTGTCGAGGAGTTTATCGTGCCTTGGAGAATGACCACCGCCGCTACCTTTCATACTTCGGAAGTATTGAGACCATCGGGTTCTACCCGCGTCCTTTTTCAACCTTTTTTCTTTCGCTCTCCTGTCAAGATGAAAGAAAAACTCCATTCAGAACGATGAACAGAATTTTTATTGACATCCCAAGTAAAAAAATCGATTACAAAAATGAAAATCTAAAACCGCAAGATAATTTTATAATTTGGATTCAAAAGTTATTTGAATAAAAAAAAGAGGATCGATAGGTCGAGTTAAGAAAATCAACAAAAAATGACGTAAAGAATTATCAAAGTCACTAAATCTAGTTACATAACTTTGATAAAATTTGAAGAAAAAAAAACCCCCGGTAACGCTAAAGTTGGTGTGAACAAAAATTCTCAGCTCTCAGATCGTTTTAACAAATCGCGTTGTGTCCCCGAATTTCGAGAAGTTGACGAAACTTTTTACCGTTCTGAACATAAACCGCGTTTGAAATAGTCTATTTGATACCGGATCGTTTGTCTTAATTCCACCAGCTGTAACTACGGAGTCTGTGGCGTAGTGGATGGACCCCATATAGTAGATTGGAGGGCTTCGAGGAAGCCATTTACGAGTAGCCGAAACCCTTTCGGATTTAACGAACACCATAAAGTTCATAGCGTACGTGGTATAAACTGCGATATAAATTCTCGACGGGCAAATAATCGCAATCAAAACTCTACGTGTGTCCAAGTCTACAATTCCAAGTCACCAAAAGAAAAGTGACCAAAAAGCGACCGAAAATCGGCAGAAAAGGAACTCCAAACGTGACTAAAATATGAGTTTAAAAAAGATGGACCGAAAAGTCGTCAAAAAAAGACCCAAAGAGGAATGAGAATTCACTGAATAGTAATTAAAAATGTCATTAAAAAGTGACTAAAAAGCAGCCAAGTGATGAGCAAATAATGTGTAAACAAGAGGTTAAAAAAAAAAACACCAAATGATGACCCAAAACTGACACAAAAAGCAGTCAAATGATAAGCAGATGATGTATTCAAGAAAAAGGTCCGAAAACGCACGAAATGATGACCCAAAACTGACCCAAAAAGCAGCCAAATCGTGTATATACGAAAATGGTCCAAAAAAAGCACCAAATGATGACCCAAAAAAAGGACGAAACAGTGAAAATGAACAAACCTGTTCTGGAACCAAACTTGAACGACACGCATGTCGAGCCCCGTGTCCTGGGAAAGTTGTTCCCTGACGTGTCTCGCAGGTTTTGGACTATTGTTGTACGCGAGTTTCAGGGTCTCCAATTGTTTAGCAGTTATCGTAGTCCTGGGTCGTTTGTTGGGCTGATCGCCGTCTATGCTACCGCCATCGGCGAGTTCTGAAGAGGACAGATGAGAAGAGGTTGATAGATCGATCAAACATGGATCGCAGGTTGATAGGAATGAATGGCCGAGACCGGAGACACTCACCTTTCGCTTTTGCCTGCTCGTAGTCAGGTTTACAAACCAACTTCCTGTCCTCCATCAAATAGAACTCGTCACCGGTGTCCAGTTGCCGCGAGCATAGGGCGCAGGAGAAACACGTCAGATGGTATACCAGCTCCTGGGCCCTACGGACTACCTGGGATGGCGCCAAGCCCTGTCCGCACCCAGCACACTTCGTCCCGAAACGCCTGCCACCCCAACAACACACAACACCTTCACATTACATTCGCACAGTGGCTGTTAATGTCCGCGACGATCAACCAATGACGTACTGTTGACTCAATTTTCATCATTTTAAGACATATAGAAGCACTGGATTTTCAACTTTTCCCTTTCTTTTCGGATTTCGATCAAATTGGACTCAATCGACGCGGTTTTTCGAAACTGATCAGATTTTGGCTTTGATAACGCGGAACAACGGATTTGAATAAAATTTGGTGCCACAAGGTTTTTTGTATCGATTATCACAAATCTGAAATCTAAAAAAAAAACGTTTCTATTTTGATGAAAATTGGTACTCGAAGATTTTTCAAACCTCTGATCAAGAATCTGGGGTCAGATTTTGAAAATTCTGAATAGCTCGAAACAAAATGAATAACGACAAGTTCGAAGGGCTGGCCGATAGAATTATGTTTGTGATAGAAATATAAGGGTAATAGCGAGTATGAGTTGATGCTTACTTGAAGAAGTCGTCCTTGCAGAATACGTGACCATTGCGTGCAAAACACTTGTCGGTTAGACGTGCACCACAGTCACGACACGTAAGACAACGAGCGTGCCAACACCTCTCCAAAACCCTGAGTATGTAACGGTCCAATATAGCTTCTTGACATCCTCCGCATTTAGGTATGGAAGCTGAAACACAATTCAATTCAATTGAACAACCGAACCAACCAAAACACGTCGAACCTTCCTTCTAGAAATCGATGTTCGAATTTATTATTGACCACCATTGAAATTGAATAGTTTTCAAAATTCGTCAATAATAAATTCGGACATCCAATAGGACATTTCTATCAACTCACACAAGAAAACTTCCGGCAAATTAGCCGGTAATCTTAATTCAGGGGCCGGTTGATCCAGGGGGTGAACATTTCGCGAATTGTTAGTATTGTGATTATGTGATTCGGGGCTGCTCTGAGGCGGCGTTAGCACTTCTCCGCGACCATGGTACGTTCCAAAACCGACTAAATCGCACCCTAACATTTTTTCAAAACCACTATCGCCGGTGACGCGACCGATCCGCATCGAGTAACATCGATAACTTTCGGAGCGCAAAGAAAAGTAAAACAAACTACGTGCACCCGAAGTTGGCACCGCGACGTCCACCGGTGAACTGATGATCGGGGGTGCCTTGTGCGCACGTGTTGAACCCTCGGTGGGGTTCAGCACTCGGACACGCCCATTCGAACCCCGGGTATTTTCTCATTTGTCCAGAGGTCTTTGCCGCCCTTAGCATGGCGTGAACGGGGTGCCTCTCCCTTATCTATGCGGGGGCGTCTCTGTGTGCACTCTACACGTGTCTTCATGCACATCCACCGATCCACGCAGAGGACGAGGACGAAAGACGTGAGGAGCGAGGAGCGAGGGATGGGGGATTCGCGACAGCGGACTCCGCGCGCTCTCGTTCGGATGGCCTCCCTGGTACGTACATATCGAGGGTATTCCGTTCAATTAGACCAACGATCTCGGGGCTTCTCCCGCTGTTTACGACAACCTGCAGCCTCCGTCACTCCGTCGAGAAGACTATCTCGTCGAATTTGAGATTGAAATATACTCAGTTATCTCCGAATATCTCAGCCAACGGAGATGAATCTCAAAAAATAGATTCTTAGCGGAATTCTAGATGTAATTCGGAACAAATTATAGATGCAAAAATGAAGAAATTGCATGATCTCTAAGAAATTACTATCATTTCTTCACTTTTGTGCGAAAATGCAATATTTTTGCATTTATGTGTTCGGAATTGCATGTAGAATTCTGTGACAAATCTATTTTTGTCATGCTTATATATGAATTGAATTGATCACATCGACATTCTCAGTACAGTCAATATCGTGAAAATTTCGTTCCCACATCACTGGACGGAATATCTATACTTACATCGAGTTATTACGTAACGTTGAGGTTTTCGAGGACCCCGGGTATCGTCTTTGTTTATGATTTGCGAAGGGTATTTGTACGAAATTGTATGTTTCTCATACTCAGAAACCCCCTTGCGGGTATTCCGGTATTGTTTGAACTGTAATAATGCCGGTTTTCCGATACAACAATGAAATACCCGGCGATTATACCTGCCTACGAAACCGGGGGGGTGAAGATGGAGAAAAGATATTTTCGAATTTGTTATCGCATCGGTGAACACGGTTGAATTTATTGCTCCGAGTAGTTTCGATGACCCACCTCTGCGGTCATTATATTGTATCGTATATATTGTGAAAAATTGTCAAGTCCGAACTGGGCCACAAACAGGTAATCATCGAGGTTGTAAATATTTGGAAATTGTGAAAATTTTACGACACAAACAGAGAGCATTGTTCGACGAACACCGGGGGTCCGGTCCTCTTCGGGTTAATCCTTCTTTTGTTTGAACAAGGGTATATCAATCGCGACGGTGTCGTACCCGCCTTCACAAATTTCCCATCTTTAATATAAACAGGGTATGTAACCCGTAGGAAATCATTTGTACCTTCGTGCGGGTGCGCATGAATATTCCCAAGTAGGTATAAGGTATAGTGAGAATACTTTATTTAAATTTCCGATGAAATTCGGAGACAAACATTTTATTTATTTTTTTTTTTCAGAAAGTTAAATTCGAGGGATAATTATATTGACGTCATACTTTTATTTGGCAAAACCAAAAGCGAAGGAAAATTAAAATCGAATTTTACTCGAATAGCAAAATAGATTGTAATCTATTTTCATTCTGATTCCAGAGTTTGAATCAAATTATAACGTCAAATATTGTTTGAAAATTTAGAAATTCAAGTCCGAATGAAATTTTATTGAAATACCATGGAATTCCGATTAGATTTAGAATCCTTATAATGAAAATATAATTATTGATATGAGATTTTCAATGTAGAGAAAAATGAAATAAGTATCGAATTTCGTTGGAAAAGTCCGAGGATTCATAGAAAAGGAAAAACTAGAGCCTAAAATATTGTGAGAATACGAAAAAACTGAAACAAATAATTAGAATCGAATATAAATTAGAGACACGCATGATTCTGAAAAAGTGGAATCACAGTGAAATTAATTTGAGTTTATAATCGTTTGAAAACCAAAATCGCAATAAAAAAGATCAGAGTCGGAAGAAACTCTCTCGAAACTAAAAATATCGTAACAATTAATACCAACAAGATATTAACCAGAAATTTTCAAACAAAGCAAAGAAGAATTGAATCACCTACAATATTGTAAAAATACCAAACACAGAAATAAATAAGTATCAAATACAAAAAAAAGTCGTCCATCCTGCAGCTATTTGTAAAAGTTCCCAAGAGTATGGGGGAAAAAAAAGCCAAGTGTGTGATTAAATTTTTTGACAATTTTTCCGTCTCAATTTGAACTCTTTTTTTTTTTTGTCAGTCGTTGTAGTACGTGATAAGAAACCATGTACAGATATAGACGGCTGTATAGTTTCATTTTTTTTTCTGTCTTTATGCTACCGTGAAAACTTGTTGAAGATAAGTAATCTTCGGGTACCGCGGGGATTCGAGCAAGATAACGTCGCCGTTGGCAGAAGTTAAACTGTGTAGGATAGAACTCTGTCTATGTTACCTATATATGTATATACGGTTGGATCTACGAGATGTAAATGAATTTCTAAGCTCACCCGCGGGAGCGAAAGCTCCACCGCGGCTTCTTCACTTTCTTCTTCCCTTGCTCGTTGACGAGGATAAAGGTGGGCGGTAACGGAGGAACACTATGTACTAGCCTTGAGGAAAATTAAGGGCGAGTCGTTCAGGGGAGAACAAGAATTGCTGGGGACTCGAGGACTAGCCGCCATTTTATAGCATCAACCCCTCGCCTCGCCTACATCTTCGAGGAAAGGAGTACAAAATTTTGTATTTCTTTGAAGGAAAAAATACGAAACTCTTTTTTTTTGGCGTAGTTTGATCGAATGAATTAATGAAATAATGATTTCTAGTTTCTTGAAGAAAAATTTAAATTAGATAACAATGAACCATTCGGATTCTTCGGTACGAAATATTGAATAGCATTCACAGAATTTGATGAAATTTTGTATAAAAGAAAATTGTAGATTTCATTTGAATGGAAAAAAATGGTATATTTGGTCAACCATTAGAGATTTTCGTTAGACAAGAAAATTGATAGGTTTTCGTCATAAATTGAAGACTTAACGTACGAAAGTTTCATACGAAAATGTACAAATTTTTTCGATTGAAAAGAGCGACTAAAAAATCAGAATAATTTCCCTGAAAACGTTTCAAAGATCGTATAATCGAATTATGATTAACTTGAGTGTTGAGTGTGGAATAATTTTTTAGAACAATTTTACCAGTATTCTCGAGTTTATTTTATTTTTACGAGCCTCTTCGGTTAGTTTTCACGAGGGTATGATGTAGGTATTGTGTATGCAAACCTAGTCCACATCTGTTGTACCAAGTCTAGGGGTATAACGTATATGTATACACGTTACGTCGTTTGGTCGCGATATCAGGTGGAAAATTTAATGTGTACTCCCTCCACGGTGCGTTAAGCTTGCATATGACGTTCCAATACCGAATAATGAACAACCGCATTGACGAAAATCAACGGATCGTTCGATTCCTGATTTGATATGAAGAGGAAAAAAAAAAAGGAAAAATCGTACGGATCGTTTACTCCTAGGTTTTCCGCAATATCTCATATAGTAGTTAATTACTGGCTTTAGAAAAAATCACCAAACGCATAAACAATTGTTATAATTTTTTTTTTTTGCTTCGAAGTAGAACAAAGTTCTGCTGGCACCGAGGTGATGGTGGAACAATTTTTTATCGTCGAGTGACTCGAAACACGCCCACACGGTGACTCGCGCGTCGTCGTAAAAAGCATCACCGCGGGGGTTCGTCGCCTGCAGGGGGGGGAGGGGGAAACTCTGGAAAATCGAAATAGCTCGGGGATTCGGATGGGGGTTGAGAATTTGAGGGTTGAGGGCGCCCTCACCTCGACAAATTATGACATTTCTTTTTTTTTTCTTTTTATTTCTACACTCGTCTTATCGCCGTTGGAAAGAAGCCAAGATGATTTTCTTTTTTCTCTAATATTCTTCAGAGTTGAACGATCTTGGAATCTGACCATTACATAACATCGCTGCGTCGAAAAGGTATTCGAACAGCCTTTTCGATTCGGTTCGGAATAATTTCTGCCATCCTTGTTACGCATATCGAGCCAAATGTCGACTTTATTCACAAAAATAGGGAGGTGGGATTTTTATTGGCCTGCAGAATGATGAATGGCTAACCAGATGCGTAAGTGGGAACCTTTGCTCGCATTTAAATACATTATTATATGCATACGAGAAAACCTCCATTAGACCAGACGGCTCTGTATAATGCTACTAATAAAATATTATACAGTCCTGAAAGATTTTGATCGATCGATTATAATGCAGCCATTAAACACAATAAAATATTTCGTTGGCTTGCACAAAAATCATGGCAATAAGTTGTTTTTTATTTCCTTAATATATTTGTCCTCTGGTGACAAACTTGTCTTACTTCAAGTGTTTTAATGACAAAAAATTGGCACAACTTTATTCGGAGTGACTTATTATCGTAGATACGATGAGAAATCGAAATTGATATTCACGTCCGTCAGGCCAGATCAGCGAGTAATTTGTTATTCTCGTCTAAGGATGGATAATCGGATAAGTACAGCCCCGAGGTCGCATTATCGGAAATTGAAAATCGAATAATCAGTGTTTAAAACTGTCCCACTCAGCACCTTTGATTGCAATTAAGCACCAATGAAGTGGAATATCGGTTCGCTGTAATGTGTTTTTTTCATCACCGATGCATCTGGCGGCGTAACACAGCCCCGTACCATACGCCGTATATAAGGATAATAGCGAGTATCCTGGATGCCCAGATCGATGGAAGTAGAAAATTGTTCAAACAAGTATAAAATTCGTCGAACAATTCGTGTCCACAGAAGTGAGTAATACGTTGATGCGGTATAAGATATGGTATATGAAATAAAAACGGGGAAAAAAGGTCGCCGGCGCACCAGCCAGTGCAGCAGGGTATAAGGTACACACATCAACGGCCATATATCACCTATCCATGAATACATTCATGGGTCCAAAGTGTTTTCTGTTCGGGATTGCAGTTTTGTCGGCGGGGGATGCATTCGATGGGATAAGCAGCGAAGGGGCGAGGGACCTGCCCAGCCTTGCGGAGCCCTTCGGAGCCCTGTGGAGTCCTTTGTTGGGGGCAACGAGGCTTTCGCAAGTGACACTGGCTGGGCTTAGATTGACGTCGATAAAACCTAATGACGGGATCCACCAGGACCAATAAAACGCGTCACGATATTTTCCAGACTCAACTAGAGAAAAAAAAAGTACACTCAATAATTCATACCGGCACTCGTGACTCCATTAACCCTTGGTTTCTGCGCACATGAGGTCGCCGTGTTTCATCCTCGGTGGTGGGTCGCGTTAGATTTATTGCCGGAATGGTGTTTCAGAAGGAGAAACAATTGGAGCATCTTCATTATTTTTCACAGATTGAGGATGTAGTTCGGGTCGAAAAAGGCCCAAAATACCTAATGCGATTTTTAAAAAACTTTTCATTGTGGATTTCTTTACTAAATACATTCACCTATCAATATTTGCGAAAATCCAATCCGAATCTGATTTTTAAAGTTTATAATCCGGACACAACGGTGATAATCTGTAGAAATTATCCACTTGCTCAGCTCGGAATGAGAGTGACACGTGTCACAAAAAGTCAAGAGTGATGAGAAACTTGGAACTTGTCATTGGACCAAACTAACGCCAAATATAAAACGATATGAGTATACTTGGACTACTCTTTTTCTGGAGTTCTCAACTGATATGCAGCCTTTTACAAATCTTTGATTATCTCAAAAACTAATTTTCACCTACTTTTCAGATTTCAAAATGTAACTGGCGATGAAATATTCATCGAATCAACTTCTAGTTTCACAGATATCTTCTTTGATATATTATGAACGATTCCACGGAGTTTTTTTGGGTCTGGTCACTGAATCCAGGTAAATTAATATCATATTTTCGAAAAGATAACGAAGAAAAACGACAATCAAGAGTGCCTTTTTGGGGGAATTGATTTTTGAGAACTTTTGTCACCGTACAACAAATTCCTCACGCGAATCCACTCTTCTTTCTTTCTATTCTGATATTGAAAAACAATAGACACTGCTGTAACTCAAGTACTTCATCGCCGGTACCAATTCCATAGCCGAGGCCTTTTGGGTTCGTCGCATCGAATTTTCAGCTTATATGGATTATATACTGTATTTTTTTTTCAATTCCAAAACTTGTGAAAAAAATTGGGCATCGGTACAATATCAATAATAGAAAATATTTTTTTAACCCGAACTACGTCGTTAATCGTCATCCACTGAACTATGAAACGCATAAGTTTCTTACTATCAATGATTCCAATGGATGGCCTCGCAGCCAGTGTTCACCCTCTTGTGCTTTTATGTATGGGCAAACGGTTCACGAGAGATTAGAACGTTTAGCTAGTACATTAACGAAATTGCGCATTTGATCCTGTGCAGGGGTGTAACTTTTATGGGGTCGGTATATAGAGCTGCGTTAAAGGCCATGTGACGATGGAAGGTGTCCAACCTCGAAACGGATGCAGATGTTGTGTCTTGTTTATTAAAGGTAGGTTTTTCGTTTATTAATTCGTCAAACTTCGAGTCTCGAATCACTGCGTCGTTCGTGGGTACGTGTAGAGAATAGAAAAAGAAATTAATTTCTGAACCACCCTCTGGGTGAGTCCGCGGCGTTTCCGGGCAACTGGTAAAAAGCCCACTGGCCGGAAATCACGAGGCTATAGGTCGTCGCGGTGGTGTGATTGATAAAATTTACGATCGTGAATGTTTAGTTCTCTTATCAAAGCCGTTCAATTTACCGTTACGTATTTCGATACTCGAGAATGAATATCCGTCGTTGTGATAACCGAGATAGCGATCTTATCCTCCACATTATCACGTGGGTTTTGTGTTTGACCGACAAGTTTTCTGATCTTAATAATCGATTGGTGCGTAGACGCTGACTCTGATAGCAAATTTTCTTTACTTCTCTTCCCAGTATAGTAGAACTTATTGATCAGTCGTCAAGAAACTAAAACAAAACGGCCACACCCTCGCCGCGGGTGGTTTATCGGTCAGTCTTCACCGGCAGATGCTCCACATAATTTTATTTTTCTTTCGTTTTATCCCTTACTCATATCCCCATATTTTTCAGCTGCCGAATTGGAGCTCTGGCATTATATACACTTAATTTGTTGGATACTCAGAGTCTCTAATCACGCCGCATCATCGTCGACTTTGATTATTCGACTTAACGACCGAGAAACTTCACGCGACCTCGAGTTTAAACAGCTGACGAAGAAGCCAGATAATATTAGGTCGGGAGAAAATCGGTCAGGATCGGTTACACGGTTAAGGGTAAAACGTCCGAGGAGACAAACGACTGGCACGCGCCGTTGGGCAGCTGCTACACATGAAGCCTCTTATACAAGCAACGGAGTGAAGGTTTTGTCCGGTCAAGTTTCACTTGACCATCATAGATCGTCTTCGGGGTAGGGTAACTCGACGTTTCATCGTAGTCAAGAAAAATAGATCTATGTATCTATGTACAGACTTTCCTTTCAGACTTTAAAAAAAATTAGTGACTTTTCCTGACTAAATTAGTGATTATTCATATATGAAAGGAAATGATTTTCGAGAATACTCATTCATTCATAATTCATACAAGTTTTGCTACTGTTTCCATCGATTGAGAGTAAGATGAAAAATCGTCTTGTTCTGTATCACCACAGAATTCCTTACTTTTCACTGTCCAGTGGTCATCATGTTTCCCCACTGGCACGAAGAATAGTCACTCCAAAGGATTCAGACAGAACGGTCATGGTCTCGTAGCCTTGATCAAGGTTCTCTGGAATCCGAGTCATGGTCTTGGTCTTGAAAGAGTTTTTTGCAGGATCAGGACAGAGGCCAAGTCGAAGATGATGGTAGACTTGGTCTCGTTTCTGCGATATCGAAGTGTTCACGGCCTGCGGGGTGATTCTTGTTCTAGTATGTCTTGCAGATGTGATGTTTGACACGGTGTATGCAACCTGCCACCGAATCAATTCTCACGTTATATCACCGGGTCCCCAACCCTCCGGGGATGTGAGGATGCTGTATGGGAAAACGGCGTATAACATCGAGCCCAAGAGTATCCAGTGTCCCGAAGCATATTGCAGTTCGTTCCTGGGGGATTTCGCCAACGCGTGAGAAGTCGAGGGTCTCCTCCAGGACTACGGGACTCTCCGGGACTGCAGGACCTCCTATCTGCAGGGAATTTTATCCACTCCCTCTAGGGCCGCGGCTAACCGTATGCAAGTGTTGCTCCTTTGTTGCCCTTGTCCTCGATGGCTTGCTGCACTTGGATTCAATGATTACACCCCAGGGCCCGGTGGTCTGCTTCGCGGGGTGTCATGCCTGACCTCCTATTCTCAGGATATATTATTCATGTGTGCCTCTCGATGAACTTTCGCCCTTGCCTACGTCTTCGTGACGTTTTAAACTCACGTGTTTTTTTCTGTATCGATGATTCTGGGTCATTTTTGGCTCGTTTTTAGGTGATTTGATTAGTTCTAGTCTCACTATTCAACTGTGTTAGTCAGTTTCATCGCTATTTTTTAATATATAACTGTAAATTTTGATAGTTTTCAAATGTTTATGTTGTCGGACTGAAAGTCACGGATTTACCCATCTGCAGTGTTATCGATGTAAATCTGTAAGATCAGCTGCGTCACGCAAGATCTGATCACGCTTAAAAATACAGTTGCGGCACAAGAGAATCGCGATATACGTAATCGTGATAAGTTTAATCGGCACGCTTTGAAATTACTCATTACGATATTACACACGCGAACAGAGATCTAATTGGTCTCCGATTATCAAATTATTGATGCAATAGGTACTAAATGTGATTCTTCTGATCCCATCAGCATCGATAACTCTACATAGTAATTAATCGATCGTCTATTCAAAAATCCGTGTTGTATGTATATCTTGGCGGATTTTTGTTCCGTATGTGGGATCTAATTGAAGCATTTCCGGTGCGTGATTTTTCCGGTCAGAAGTGGATTACCAGCACGCGTCTGACCCTCCACCACCGGCCGGTCAACGGCGATCATGCGTGCTCGCGTCCAGCGCTGCGTAACTAATTATACTATATCGTGTACATCGTGAATGACAAACGTCGTTAAAATTTCTTTTTTTTTTTCCTCATTTTTCATTCTGATTCAATATTTTAACGGCAAAAATCGCGCGCCTATGTGAAAACCCAAGGCGAGTCGTGGCGCGTGCGCGCGTGAACGAAAACCAACCCCTGGGCAAAATTCTGTTCTATACGGTCCGGATTCACGTCGTCCTGATTTCCCTTGGGAAACCACCACCGCACCCAGAGAGTATAACGCCGTTCACGGAAGCCAACCCGCGTCTTCGGGGGACGACTGACCCCATCCTCTTCCTCCGACGGGTTCGACCCGATCTTTGGCTATTACGTCCTGATTTTGATCCGCTATCCGAGTATTCATTTGTCAGAAGCCGTACCAACACTGATAAATAATTAGTCGTCCTCAATAAATGAGTCTCTCAAGTATTTTGACTCGATTTTTTCAAAAGCTGTAAGTGGTACGTCGTTCAATTCGCTCTCTGTGTACACTGAGGGTCCGAAGAGCGCACTCGTAGTCGAGGGCACGCACGCACCGGCTCCCCCAAACGATACTCGACATTGTTACAATGAGTTGGATCCGTTTATGGTCTTATTTGCTTACGCGTTATTCAGCTAACTGCTAGGATTACCACAAGTTTTCGATATTAGAGGAAAATGTATCTGCAGGCTCGAAAAATCGTGACGTTATTGGTCTAGATTTCAGGCATTCATTCAATCATCTAAAGTCAGAAAATCTCCACGGGTATCGGCAGACAACGATCGGCGCACAAACAAATTTCGTTATCGTTTCGATATCTGCTGGGGATGCTGAAGTAAAATGGCGACGAGGGGTTGCATCGTGGGATGTATTCTGCAAAACCTCGTGTATGGCGCATTGCAGTCTCTCGGGAATACCTAGATTCCCACTGATTAGGACCGTTCGGAAAATAAAGGGACCTGCAGTCTGTATTCTTTGCTCAGACGCTAATTGGCTGCAAACCAAAAAATCGCCTCGCAATATTATCGTCTTCAGAAAATGTAGAAAAAAAAGTATGAATATGATCGTTAATTTTTAGAACTGTAACTCGCTGATCATCAATCAGAGTCGAAACGACTGCGAATCCCTTCGCAACACGCGTCTGAAAAATGATTTTTTTTAGACTGATCCTTTCACGAAGCTTTCTGATCGACTGTGACGTCAGAGTTGACAATTTTACCAATTACCGCCATATTTGAGTATTACCTGACGTATATATAGCGTTCAGTTGTTTCAGCGGTTGGAAGAATGATGCGAAATCAGTGCGTGTATTTTTAATAATTTAGGTTATAATTATCACTGCGAAATGTTGGTCGTGAGAGTAAACACGGGTAGTAAAAAGCAAACCTTATTCAATTACAAAGATCGTAAAACTTGCATAATCTACAAATAGCTTCGAACCGCCCTTCCGGGGTTTCATAACTCCCCCAGCCCGCTCTTACTCCTGAGGGCGGTATCATTAATGATAATCAACTGCCGAGCGTATTAATACAGGCTCCGTATAACGCGGGTTTAACGCTACCCTTACTCGAATCGGGGCGGTACGCCGCCTGCACACACAGGAAAGTTCAAAAAGGAGCTTTTTTCCGCCCCGATATCCGAACAAGATCCGAAGAAGATGAGCAACTTTGACGGAATCTCGCGAGAGCTCATTAAACGAGTTTCATAAATCATTCCAGGTACGGTGAACATTATAATAATTACACGTGAGTGCACCTAGCATGTGCGCTATCAAGCACCACTCGATCAACACGCGACCCGTCATATTTCACGCGAGTTACCTATTTTTCTCTCCTTCGTCATTAGGGTAAAACGTCAGGATTACAACGTTCGCTATTTATTCTAATCCACGTCCGAGCCTATCTCGATCATCGTTCCAATTCCGTTATCATACCGATCTACGTACGTACGAAGTAGAGAGCAGTGAAAAATAGCAATAATTGACACAAGTGTGCTTTTTTTAATTGAAAAAAAAAAATCGATAATTTTGTCAAGAATCGCCGATCCATCACTAAAGAAGTGGTGAAAGATTTTCGGGAAAATGATCAGACCGCGGATATACATAGGTATAGGAATAGCATAAAGCAGAAGCAATTTTATGCGATACCATCTGCGCCTGGTTTTAACCTACCAAAGTCAACCACCCCATTGAGACTCGGGTATGGCTGGTTCTAATCAGGGGATGCGTGTACCTATTAGAGGTTTAGGGGTTGCGGCACAATGGGTGTGCGAGCCCGTGCAGAGTGCGTGGGTGTACGGTGCGCGAGAGACAGAAGACAGAAAAGCGCTGGGTCCGGGTTTGTATACCATACGCGATGTATGGTATACAGCTCGAGGAACGAGGGGAAACTCCAGAGCTTATAAAACGAAGGGTGACTTCTGCCGGGATCCGGGGAGGTCATCGCGCGCGTCACTTGTCACATCCGGTTCCATTCCGTGGAAAAACAAGGGACAGAAAAATAGTGATGTTACTTCTTTTTCTACACATCAAACAACGAGGATATATCAGCTACGAACCAGTTTTGTGCTAAAAAATTGTTGCTTTCACGCAGACACTGAGAAAAATCAATTGTTGATGAAATCTGAACGACTGGATTGATTTTTGAAAAGCTTTTTTTCAGTCAAAAGAATAAGAATGACGATTTTGTGGAGTAAGAAAATCTCTATTTTTTATACTGAGATATCAGAAACACTTTTGAAAAATTGATGTTTCTAGAATGGCTCTGAAAGGATGAAGAAAAAATATGGGATCTATAATTCCCCGAGAATTCAAGAACTTCCAGGTTTATCAAGGGGATAAAAATATCGTATAGAAAAGAGAGAAAGATAATCCTTTGAAAAATGCGATTTTTGACGATTATGTTTGTCCTTTTCCAGGTGAATGTAACTTTTTGACTGTTTGATTTTCTTTTTTTTCTCCAAAAATGAAAAGGGATCTTCAAAAGCTGCAACCGATACACCCTAAATTCAGACTTAATTTCGATGTGAGCTTGAGTTTGCGAAAAAAAAACAACGTAAAACCTTGTAAAGTTTCAAATTTCATAATTAATCATAAATTCACATTCATTTACATTGAAGCTCGATTATCTTCTTCTTTCCAGGGAACAAAAGTTTCCAAAAATCGGTCAACAGATCTCATCAAAATTTCCGGTACTCAAATCGATCAGACTTTCTGTAAATTTGACAAAAAAAAAGACATAGTAAAGTCCGAAAATTTGTAATTTCGTCATCGCTTCACTTCCCTATACGAGCTCACTTCGCTTATCAACGAACCGCGACGATCAGCCTTATGGTCACTTCGACATAATATAGAACACTGACGCATGTCTGACCTCAGAATCGTAACTTTTTTTCTTCGGTTTCTAACTTTGCCTGTTATCGTTAACTCTTATCTTCTTCGTGTTGTACTTTTTTTAAATCTTATATCTGTTAACATAGTTGCTCGAAAGCAACCTGCAAGTGTAATCTTCGTGGCCGATTACGTTTCGTTACAGTGTAACGAATTCAGTTTCGCACCGAAAATCGGTGAACCCATTTCAGGCTCTGAACTTACGGTAACATCGGTGGCATGAATCACCTACCCAGACGGCAGATGCACGATTTTGGAGATAGTAACTCCTGTAGTTCGCGTTATCCACGATTGTTAGTAGAGTCCGAGTGTCGTGCGGTGGTTTACAGATCGATACCGCAGGCCTGGTTCGAGGATTTCTTATTTCCCATCCGTGCGAGGGTCTCGATGTAAAAAGGCCCCGAAGAAGGTTCCGCGAGCTCCCACGAGAGACTGAGACCTCTGAATTTTCCCGTAGGCTCAAACTATTTGCATTTCCACTCAAAAAGCTGCTCGAGGGATTGTTTGATCTGATTATTTGACTGTCTGATGATTTAAACACACATCGTGCCCCGATATTCTAGGCGCATACTTGTTTTTGTTTGTGTATACCAACCACCGCGGCGCAACGGCTGTCATCATGTCTCTCTGATCATACCGCATGCGGTGATTATAGAAATATGACTGGATCAATCCACTGTTTGCCAGCTCCGAATTCTCGACGGGACGCACGATACGAGTTGGTACTCGAGAAAAACTCTCCCTTTCATGTGCTTTTATAGATTATTTCTATTTTCCTCACACTCAATCCAAACTTCATTCGATTCATTTTTTTTCCATTCAATAATTATACGCTACAAAAATATCGAAATCAACATCAAATTTCTTCTGGACTTGTTTCAGTGCTGAGATCCAAGATAATGATTTCGTGACACGTTGCAAAAATTATCAGACGAAATGACAGGACGAAAACTGTGTAATCAATTACCGAGTAATCGATTAGTAGAATCGTTGTCACGGCAATATCGGAAGAACCCGCAAAATAAACTCGTTTATTAACCACATTAGGCACGCGATTCGAGTGGGAGCCTAACCAAACATTGTCTGGAGTGAAATCATTCGCTCAAAGCCTGACATTCACCGACACGCAGATGTGTGTGTGTGTGTGTGTGTGTGACGGTGATCGTGACGCGTTACACAGGACGGAGGAAGTCTGCGCGCCCAGCGTTCGCCATCTGGTCATCCAAACTCCACGGATCACTGGGGTTTGGCTTCACCGCCGCTCCGCTCCGTTCCGTCCGTAGCGCGAAGGGTTAGTCAAAGTTGGAATGAAAACAGGGGTGTTTATCGTAGGGTACGCTATACTACCGGGGCTATTAGCGATGGGATAAGTTTTTCTATTGTACTGATTTACACTCGTCCTGTATACATATACGGTGTACCGACTAGCTACCCGCTCATTCGGGGTGAGTCGGTGTATATTTTTATTCAATCATTACGATACCCCGATTGCCAACGGAATCAAGGACTCGATTAGGTTATTCCATTTGAAACAGAGAAGACAAATTGTCCATTTCTTTTTCACACAGTTTCAAAGTCATCAATTTGAATTCAGCATCATTTAGACATTTTTAAACAATGAGAATGCGAAATTTATTATCTTTTTCTTATCGGACTCCCGGAATCAAAGTGTTACATCTAGAAAAAAATAGTTTTCCTGGAACTAGTAAAATTGAAATCCACTAGTTTTCAAGAGAGTTTGATTCTGAGTTTAATTTTGCTTGGAAGGCCCTGGATATTTTTCCACAGTTGAAATTCGTGTACAATAATCTGACCCTCGTGCAATACCCACGAAGCCTTATTTTTCTATATTGATTATGCTTCCGAATAGGTTCAATATTTGCTTAGATCCACCCTATAATAATTTCGAGGATCTTTAGAATCCCTTCAAAATCGACGTTAACCCATAGTTTCCCGGAGCTACATCTACATCACACACACACATCGATGACCAGAAAAAAAAACTAAATAAAAAAAAGGTACACCCTAAACAGAGTGGAACAGGGTAGTCTTTTCACTGATCGTCGCGACGCGTGCCGTCGTTGGGCCTCGTGACCGGCCGGATGTCACGGTTTTGTTGCACTTAGCACCTTTGAATGCTTCGGCTCCACCTTGGTCGTTGAATCGAAGGCGTTGCTGGTTCGGGATTAAAAGCGATCGTTGGGTAAAACAGAACGCCTCTATATTATACAGTCCTTCATGGGAAACAAACTCTAAAAGGTATCGATGGTCATTCGTTCTAAAAACTCTTGACAATGATCGGTAATCCTCGTTGACGGGTATTTTAAAAGGAATTACTCTACGGGCACATTGTATCTCGAGCATTATTACACGTTTACCGTATATATAGGTGCACCAGGAGTGCCCTTGTGACAATAGAAACGCTCCCTGGCTTCTGGACTTCTGGGTAAACATTTCTATGCCGTTTCATTCCGTCACGCATCGTATATTCGACAGAAAATCTATGACCCAGTTCCCATAGATCGAGACCTACCTGGCTACTATAGAAGCTCGATCGACCGCGACCGTCATCCTATTTTCCTTCAAATGTATATTAAAGATCGATTAAAAATCGCGTTACCTGGGCTTTGGGGACAGGTAGAAAATCGGAGGATTAGAGGGGCGCAATCGACTTCTCGAGTAAAAAATTGTCTGAGCCGTTGCTGCGGTAGACTGACGTATGAATGGTCCTCCACCAACACATCCTTCACTCTCGCCGATCCCATGTGGTGCCAGGAGGAGCGAGCACCAGTTGTTGGGCCACACTCTGGGCCACGTGTCGGGCACACGAGTCACGTGTACACGCGTGGCTTGACGAACGCAATTGTTCATTCTCCGGGCTCCAGACTCCGCCACAGATGCAAGTACCGCAAGACCGGAACGTGACGAGCCTCTGTTCGACCGGCTTCGAAGATGCAGAATTTTTAATACCCGCATCTCTTTATCGCATGAGAGGTGGATCAGCTTGGGATCACTTCGAGGGAACGATAGAGAATAAAAAAGACTCGAGAGTATAACTTTGGTCGAGTATGGTGCAAAGGGGACAATCGCTTTGAAGCTGAGAGTAGAGGTAGTTGCTACAACGAGTGCAGTTCTAGAGGCTACTAAGGCAATTGTTTGCCGGTTCTGAACTCCGATGGCATATGGGTTTTAGTGTAACTCTGCAGGGGTATGGGCAGGGTTTAGGTCCTCGACTCGCACTCTCGAGGACTATACCGGCTACTGAACTTCGTAGAGGGATGAATAGATTTCTAGTACTCGAATGACCCCTATGATCTAGTCAACGATACCGCGCGGTACGCTTCTGTTCGAAATTTGTTTCTTTCTTTTTCACTCTTGAAATCGTTTTTGCTCGATGATCCTCATTCGCTTGTTTTGGGCTTAATCCACGCGCCTTTTCCAAACTTAGAACTAACTTGATTTTGGCCTTGATCGGTTCAATACTTTGTGAATTATTTGAATAACAAAATTCTAAGAAATACGATAAAAATGACGATATTTTGATAACGGATCAACCGATTCGAATGAAATTTGGTACCACATGTTTTTTCGCATCGCTGATCACGAATCTGACGTCAGTATTGCAAAATTTCAATTTATGACATTCGATATGCCTAAAAAATAATAAAAACGTTTCAATTTTGATGAAAATTTTTACCCTGCAAAGGTTTTTTGAACCGCTAAGAATCTGAGGTCAGATTTGCAAAATTCAAAATAGCTGGGAACAAAATAAAAAATGGGAAGTTCAAAGGCTGTCTCACAGTCAGCTCAAACCTGCTTGTTTTTTCTTTCCAAGTAATGTCATTTTAAAGGATGGATAGATAACGAGCTAGGATAGATAAATAAAAAAAGACACTCACTGTCATCCGAGGTGGGGAAACAATCGGTTTCTATCCTCAATTCCTTTCGATTATCCTCTAAAACAAAGGACAAAGGAAAAGAAAACTGAGAAACAAAAAATTAAAAACGACAGCTCTTGATCCACTTCGTTGGATTGGTCGGACTGAATTTGCGTCATCTGAATTCAAGTTTCATTTCTTTCTTTCTTTTCCGTCTCGTATTGATAAGGCTCAAATACATTTGATTGACGCCTTGGAGTGTCTCTTCGTGATAAGATTAAAGACGTTGGGATTTTTATTCGAATGATATATATATATGTATCACAATTTTTTGTGCTTCTTTTCTTTTCTTTTGCTTCTTTCGCTCTTTTTTCAACAAGAGCAATTATTTTTTTATGCGTTTCTCATTGACACAATTTCAAAAGAAAACTCTGTAACGAAGTTTTGAAAACAATAAAAGAATTTCGGACATCGTTATAAGTATAAGCCACAACGAACCTGATCCCCGGATCTCAAATAGTCGCTATACAATCTTATCTACCCGAGTTTTTACACTGTTTACAAACATCGACCCCAAAAAGTTCAAGAGAATTGTCAAGGCCTCTGAAAACGGGCTGATTAAGATTCGCCCAAAAAAAAATAATAATAATAATAATTAGCATTAAAAATGACTTTTCATCGATTCAAATGAACATTTCAATTCCTGTTCACTTCGAAATAAATTTCCATTCTTATTTTCACTCTTATCGTAGCAATAATTATTAATAAACTGTTTGAAATCGTGGACGTGACGATGTTACAATTCTATCACAGAATAATCGGGATATTAAAAAATAATATCCAACATTTGTCGCCACATAAAACGGCGCTGGTGTTTCTGATGAATAAATGAACAGACAACAAAAAAAAAAAACGTTTCAGCATCATTGCAGCACTAACTGTGATGATAATTCTCGTCACAGTTCAATACTATGTAATTGCCGATCGAGTGTCGTTCGTTATCTCAATTTCACTATAATATGTGTACCGAACATCACGTTTTCGAATAAAACGCGTCAAAAATGTAATTATACGTCAAGATTTATCACCGTCTCAGATTGCGACGCCGTTAGAAAAATAGGGCGGGAACACACAGGCTTAATTATTAACGACTGAACAGTCTGAAGTTGACTGAATTATAGATAAATGAGCTTGCAGATAGTTTTATTGCGGTTCTGAACTGTCCAAAAGCTTTTTTATCGATTCCAGCCAACTTCAGACGGTCCCAAAGCTTTTTATTTATCGATTACAGCCAACTTCAGACTTTTCAGGCATTAGGAATTCACCATACATGTGAGAAATTCCACGCCATCTAAATCAATGATTTTTTCCCACCATTTATGATCTGATTAATGATTTTTTTTTTTATATGATTTTCCTCAATTTTTATGATCCAATTAGCCAAAAAATATAATTTACAAGCTCATCACCGCCACCTTCACAGAATGAATAGTTTTTATTTAATAAGCACAATAAAAAAAAATGCTAATCCATCTGGAATTCGAACGAAGCACAAAATAATTGCAGGTTGTAAAAATAATCAGATAAAAAACGGTGAGGGGAAAATGATCAGTCGATTTGGCACGGAGTGGCTATTGTTATGAAAACGCAGTTTAGTTCCCATCAAGAAATCCCTAATCCCTTATCCCGGGGCTTGATGGACCGACGAGCAACAGAAACACGACCGATAACATTTCGGGGATGTGTACCTACCCCGAGATACGTTACCCGGAGGCGGATTTTTGGGGGCACGTGTCCAGGTCGACGCGGGGTCGGAGTCGAGTGCCAGTTCGTCGGTCTAATATATCCACGTTAGAATTCTACCACATCTACCACTCGGCCTTCCATATTTCACCCTGCCCTCTCATCTATGAGCCGCAAAACGTTTCCCACGTACCGAGCGTATGTACGATGTAAGTGGGGGGAGGGGGGGGGGGGAGGTTCATTCAGTCTCTAATACCGCACTAGTGGTACACCTAGACATACACACACACCGTGACATTACACACGACAGTAAGTTGACACAATTTAGTTATTGTACACAGAGAGTTTCGTGTTGCCGTTTCGGATTACCTTCTCTAATGCGCGATACCAACGGGTGACTACATTGTCACTCGATATAATCTGTTATCGACAAGTAATTGTGCGTTTAGCGGAAGAAAAAATATCAATTATTTTCCGAGACTTGTCTTCGTCATTGAAACGAGGAAATAATTCGTGGATTTTATTAATTTCCCTGACTTTTCCCGGTTTTCACGGTTTTTCAGAACTGAATAACCTGACATAGAGGGAGAGGAGAGTTCACAGAGACGACGCTAGATGGCGCGTCGAGTGTACGAAATAGTGACGTCAGAGGTTGGCGCGAAAATGATACCGATTCGAACTTTTGAATCGACGATTCATATTTTCACTCGTCATTCGTGATGGGAATATAGACAAAATAAACAACGTATATCCTGAGAAATATTCTCACGTGTATCCGATGAGGTAAAGTGGCGTAAAAAAAAACTAGGCTCGTCGATCAAAGCCTGTCAGGGGGGAGGTTTCTAAAAACGTTACGGTACTATAAGACAGAATATGAAATGAAAAACAAAAAGAAAAAAAAAATGATACTTGGTTAAAAATAAAGAAGAAAGAAAGGAACTCGGAACGTGCGGTGTGCATGGGCGTGCGATCAAACGCTGCGATGTGCCCCTATTTTGCCCTTTGGTAACTCGATACAAACTTCTGTACGCGTGCCGTTGCGGCCACGAGGGTTTTACGCCCCTGAAACCCGCAAGGGATATTCTATATTCCCTCTACGTTTTATGTAGTTAGTGTATTGCGCGTGTATATTATAAACACAGGGTTGCGTTCTTCTTTAGTCAAGGGCCTTTTCGACACTGTTTTTCCTTTTTTATTCAAGGTGGGGGGGGGGGGGACAAAGCTGATTATTACGTAGTCGAGCATTCATAACTGCTTTTAGGTAGTGGAAAGTTGAGAAAAACAAACCAACTAGAATGAAAAATATCACATATTTTGTTTCAGACCACAAACAACGGTTTTTCAATAAATTTACTGTTTTTTTTTTTTTTTGTCTAAAATGTGTTTTTGGGGAATTAATTCAACGACAAATTTGTGCTCAGTGACCCAAAACCCGGATATTTTGTAATTCTTTCCAACTTCGCTACATATTATGAATTTTGAAAATCTGACTTGACATTCGTGATCAGTGGCCAAAGAACCTTTTGGGGCTTGAATTTGGCCAACAGTAATAATAAGAAGAAGAAGCTTCAATTACCTTTTTAAAAGCTGGACACTCAATTTTGAACATCATTCTTTTTTAGTTTAAAGGTTTTGTTTCTACTTTCTACAAAAAGAAAAAGGGTTCAGACTTTAACGTTCTCACGCTTTTTTTTTTGCCCTTTTCTGCAGATATTTCAGAAACTTTCTTCCCGACTAATTCTCTACCCATGACTAACGTAGTACTTCATCAAACACCGATAACGAGCATCTAACTAGCTTCCTCCAGCAATGCCTCAAGGCTGCGGTTGCCAGGGGAGCGAGAGAATAGAATCGGGATTGTGGCCAGAATGGCCGAGCCCTGACGACGTGAAAATCATTTTCCAAAAATTCCACCACAATAAAATAAAAAAATAAAAAACGACAAAATTGTGTTTCTCAGTGGAATCGCGATGTCGCGAAAGTTTCCCCCGGAGTATAAAATGGCGGTCGATCTCTTCTGTCCCGAGGAACTAGATAAAAAACCCTCTGGGCGGGGCTGAGGTAAAACCAGAGTGAGATTGCAGCCGGAGTAAAATTACTGGTTTCTGTGCCCGTCGGCCATCTTTGATACGGTACGGTTCGGGTATGTATTTAAAAAAGGCTGTAATTTCGTAACCAAATAAACGCGTCTAGTTGCGTGGTATCCTCGCACCCGAACGGCAATATCGCGTATTGATTGGCGGTTCGCGCTGGCCCTCGGAACACATTACATGATTAAACCCACCCCCTGAAAGCAATTCGAGGCAAACGGACGGACTGACGGCCTTGCAGCACTTACCTTATTAAACATATCCCTACTCTACGCCGATATAACTGGTCTAGTCGGAATAAATGAAACAAATGAAACAAATGAAACAAATGAAATAGATTCGTGGCGATCCTTCGACGCCCGAGCGATAACTGATAAGCCACAGGTACGCGGACGCCTTTACCCTCCGTTAATAATTGAGTCCCTGTTCCGTTCTCTCATTTTCCGAGATTGAACCGGCGTTGTGCCCGAGAGAAAATGGCAAGATGATGAATAAGTGAGTAGCAGAGGCAGAAGCTCTACCCCGCCAGGTAGGAACGTGCCAACGCGGGCCGACCGTCGGATCGGACGTAGCCGTTAATTATTCAGGACCCATGATACAATCTGTTGCACGGATTCTCGCAGTGTATGTTGGAACAATAATAAATAAGATGCGATAAGTGGAGCCACCGCGGTACGTCGCGTAATTATCTAATCGAAATACGCGCGTTATCTAAAAATGTGGGAACGACGGTAGTCCGCGATTAAACCCGACAACCGGTGTTACAGATTACGATCTGCGTACCGATAACGCGTATTGGGAATTAACAGGATCATCGTTACCAAATAACAGCAACTATTTATACCTTCGAGGCTCTTGTTCCTCGCCAGGAGGGCCAGAAGCACGTCGGGGTTGGGCGGTGCGTCCCCGACCTCGTTGTTAACGACGTTCCCCAGCTGCGGTCTCGGCATCATAGCCGCCGGTCCGCCGATCGGCAACGGATGCGTAATCGGTGCGTTTCCGGAGTGCGGAACCTGCTGGACGGCTGCGGACATCGAGAGATCGACGCCACCCAGGAGGACCGGACGGCAACCGCCGGAACCGACGCCGCTCGGTACCGCCGGGAGGATCCCGCCGCCTCCCGGCAGCGGTGCGTACGGTAGATACAGCTCCAGTATAGAATCTCTGACCTCTGCGTCTTTTCTTCACCTTCTTTCCCCTTTCCTTTACCTGCAGGCTACGATAGCCTCTTCGAGGACACTTCTGCGGCCGGTTTCGTACGGTTTATCGTGACGCGGTCGAGTCCTTCGAGTTTAAAAGTCATCGGTTGTTTCTTATCTCAATTACGGTCCCGTTTTTTTTTTTCTAATTCTGAATATGAGATTCAGAGCCCTAGCAGCAGTCCCCCGGATAAAAAACGCGGTTATCAAAGTGTTCGTGGGGCGGTGGACGACTCGACGGTCTCGACTCGCCGAAGACCAGAACCCGGAAGCACCAGTCGATGGGTCTCCTTCTCTGGACGGAAAACATCGTTCGATTATCTTGACTGCGACTAATCGTGGTAACGGCACCTCGACATTGCACTCTATTGTTGTTTTTGTTGTTTTTATAATCACACACACACTTCACCTGCACCTCGCCCTCTCACAGGGTCGCGTCCGTGCGGGCTGCAAGCCGGCCACACACTGATCAACGACACTGTCCGGAGTATTTTTCTCTCTTTCTCTTATCAAAAACTGTCTTATCTCAACTCAACCATGACCTTGGCCAAGTGTTCGTGCTCGATTGACGCGAGGCGGTATTTAAACTCCCGCCCTTTTTTTCTGTTTCTGTTTCTGCGAATTATTGAATTTTCTATAGAATCTCCCTAGCTATGGGTGCAGTTTTGGGAGTTTCGAGCTACTTTCCGAGGGCACGGAGCGGTTGGTTTTATCGGACCGCCGGACCTCGACGTCGCGGGGCGTCGCGACGCGGATAAGAGTGGGTGTGGAGTTATGGGACTCCGGTTCGCGGGTATCCCGCCGACACCGACCATCCAACGACGAGTTAACGGTATCACGTGATACGCCTGCGCCGCGAGCGGCGGTATCCTCTTCGCGAGTCGCGGTGGCCGGCGTCCCGGCGCCCTACGCCTCGATACAACCGGGTCGACGCCATCGAACCATCCCCCTATTCTACGCCATACCTTCTTCAAGATCGAAAGAATCGAATCGATCCTCTTCGCCGAGTTACTGTTTTTCCCCTCAATCTGCAGATTTTCGAAAAAATCGGTTATTCATTTTATATTTAATATTCTTGATTGAATAATGATTATTAAAAATTGTATCGACATTTTTTATCCAAAAGAAACCAAACTGCTTTTGGAAAATTTGTTCTAAATTCATTTCTGAATAAAACTTCTGCACAATTAGTCACGAATTTTCTTAAAACTTGAATATAAATTAATAGAATAATTCTTCGATGACACCCCGCGTCGCGTAGAAGCGAGAATTGTAGAACGGAATGAATTATTTCGTTGGTGACGGTAGCCGGTTCGATATTTTCCGAATTTTGTGATACGTATAGGTATACATGCAGGACTAAAAACTCCTGAGGGTTTCTCCGCGTGCAGGGGATGCGAGCGAGGGAGGGACATATTTTTATCGTGGGTAGGTGAATCACGCCGAACTCTGCGGACCCACCGTACCTTATATTCCATGGGCATGGGCATGGGCATGGGCCTCGTACGTTCTACGTTCGATGCACTCAACTAAATTAAAACGGTCGGTTCGCGTTCGGTTCGGCCGCGCGGCTATATTTGTGCTCTACTATACTTGCTGTATAACAAGAACCGATTTGAAAGCGTATTATATCGGTGAGGTGGAGGACGGTCTTACTTGCATTCGAATAACCTGATTCCTTTTTTTTCCTTCAATTTTAGTTTTCAAGATACTAGAAATATCCTGTAATAGATTGACAAAAGAAATTCTTAGAATTGCAATTTTATGTCAATATAAGAAATTATGTGTTAATCTTGTAGATTTTTTAATCGTGGAATATTTTGATCAACAGATTTGATCTATTTTATCATTCTTCAAAATTAATTATCGCCTGGACGTGAATTTGGAAATCACAATTGACACGAAATTCTATTAATAACGAATCGATGGAATCTGTAACGTCGATCAAATTTATCAGTCGATAAAAACCAAAAATATTAGATAACAAAAAATATGGTATCAATGATTGGATTTGAAAAAATTTTAACATTCTTTGACGTTTTTATTTTTATTTTTTTCCAATCAAAGTTTGATTCTAATTGAATTTCATAAGCTCATCGATAATTTTCATCGATATTCTGATTGATGATTATTTTATCGTTATTTTTAATCAATTATTTATTATATTCTAAAAAATTCAGAACATTTTTTTTGCCATTTTTTTTTCTCAATCAAGGTTTGATCATAATTTAATTTCTCCTGAGCTGAAATAGTAATTTTTTTTTCATATCTGTAATATTGAAACTAGAAGAACGATGAAATTGAAGAAACGTGTGATTATAGAAAAAAAAAAGAATCAAATTACACTGGGATTCACAATAGTTGCCAGAATAAATAATCTGTTCGTGAAATTCACAACTGAATCCACACTGGGATCCTATTGTTTCTCAAGTGAAAAGTAAAACTGTTCGTGTGTGAAATAAGTTGAATCGAGGTTCCGGAGAGCCATGTAGTGTATTCGACCGTTCGGACCACACTGACCATTCTGTCAGGAGATTATACAGAAGAGAAACAAAGAGAAAGAGAGAGGAAAGAGGAAATTTGTACGAGTGAAATAAAGACGGATGCTGCACGTATACCTGGATGGATAGAATTTGGAGAATAAACTACTTGAGTATAAAGTGACGACGGGACACGCTCGAAGCCATTGAAAGAAAAGAAACGTTTTCAACACCGAATATATACCATCATGATAGGAGATTCAATTGAATTTTTTCATTCATTTTCAAAAAAACTTCCATAATCGAGTATAACAAAAAAAAAGAGCGAAAAAAATCTGGGCTTCGGGGGGGGATTGAAAAAAAAACAGGTTCGGTATCGTCGAATACGTGAATATCGCGAAAAGCTCGAGGCAGGGATTTGAAAATTTTTCAGCCTCCGGCATCCCGAAAAGCCTGGGTATTTGGAAACGCGATATACCATAGGAGGGATGAAAAAAATGAGGGTTGAGGGGGCAAAAGAGGTAGAGACGCATCAAAAGCTTCGGCGAGGTGAGAATATCGAACCGGGTTCTACCAGAGGCGGAGTCAACCGGTTGCCATAGGAACGTGACACTCCAAGCCACCGACCGGGCTTTAGGGCTTTAGGGCTTTTTGGCTTAAAACCCATGTTCCCACTAGCCGCCTCTGTACCCGGTTTCGCGGTTGCTCTGTCACGCCTGAATATTCCATCATTGACCAAAACCGCAGCCCTTGGAATTTTTGAAATACCCCCCCGAAAAAGAAACATTTATTTCGTTCTATTCTCGCCTATTTTTTGGTCTATCAAAAAATAAAAGCTCGCGTATCTCTTGGCCCGGATGAAAATATGCGGTTGGTTAAATTTCCGCGGTAGGTGCCAGCAGAATAGAAAAATTGAACGAGCTCGCACACGTTCTATACGTATCAGAGGTACATGTGTGTAGCGGGTAGTGGAGGATGGTTTATGGGTATATGGGTATGGGACGGGGGATGACATATGCAAAACTCAACCCTGCAACGCTGTGTTTTATACTGCAGGGTGCAATTCTCGGGTGAATTTACGACCAACCGAGTACAACTCTTTAGTTTTTTCTTTTTCGCCATATATTCATCTCTACCTTCGCGGTTTTTACGTCATTCCAATACTCGCGCTCGATTTTTGAATTCTATCATATTCTCAAAATTGTTGGTACCTACGCCCTCTTTTTTTTCGTGAACGATATCTCGCTTCCGGTTAATCCTACGTGAAATATGATGGATATCAATTTTAAAGATGGTGGAATTCTCTATGAAAAAGGATATTACTCTTTTTCGTCTAAAACGGACCGTTTCAAAGATACATTGGATGACAGAAAATTAAGTATCGTAGTTATATCGAAGGGTCGTTAATTTCAAGTACTTTTTCCCTTATTATTTTTGTTTCTAGAACTGATCAGATTTCGTCTCCGATCGAATTTGAATGAAAATTGTAGCCTCCGGGTTTTTCGGGTTCCCTGATCACGAATCTGACGCGAAAAATGATCAAAATCAATTTCACAGATCACAAAATTCTCCCCCCAAAAATCAGATATCAGGCTATAAAGGACTGGAAAATATCGCAGGGTTCTTCATTTTCAAGTTTTTAAATTCACTCTATGGACTCTTTAATCCTCTATGGATTTCAATATTCTTTCCAATATTGATCGATTTTTACAGACCTCTGAAAAAAAAAAAATTATAAGACCAATTCCACTTAAAGTTAATGAAAAGATGTTATCACACCTTTTCTGAAAGACATTTATAATTCGAAAAAAAATTGTTATTTTTTATATTTTTTCAAGATCGAGTCATTTTTTAAATTCATTGTAAGATTATCAAGTTATACTCGAGGATTTTGCTTTGATATTTTATATCAGGCTCTTCGTTACAGTCGTGAATCAATGATGTGCTAATCTGGATGTTGGGATAGACTCGAATGTAGACACACCAACGAAGATTAGAGTAAAACTGTTTAATATAATATGTATACATTTTTTTTTTTTTTAGTCGTTGAAGACCAATCTCTGTGTTTGCTTTCATTGCCTCTGGCAACGTCTTTAATCTCGAGATACTTTATGCCGAAAAGAGAGCTGGAGCGAATCCCTCTGTGAGTGTGTGTGTGTGTGTGTGTGTGTGTGTGTGTGTGTGTGAAATTGGAGAAAGTCTACGGATTCTGGAATTCTAGAGTTTCGAGTCGTCGACGAACTCGAGTCTCTAAAGGGCAAGAAAAATATTATTTCAAGTCTGTTTGAAAAGGAGATTATCGTTGGATTAATCGCAAACACAGAGGATATAATCTCGATTTGAAAACCTCATCAAAGATATTTGCTCACCCGATTTCTCATCCCTTTATATATTTTGCGAGTTATTTAAGCTCAAACCGCAAGGCTTTTCGCCTTCTATAGGTATGTATAATAATTCAATAATTAATTACTCATTCGCTGATACACCTATCAGTATTCAAGTCTTAAATCAGCGGTGTTCTAATTAATTATCACATTTATGATTGACGCTGATTCATTATCAACTTCCATCAGTTGAGAAAAAAAAAACAGCAATTTTTCAATAAAGAATTTCGTTTTAAAAAAGGCGAATTTTTGACTAAAAATTTTCGATTTTACACAAATTTCGACATTTTCAATTTTCATTCATTTAAGTTTGATTAAAAATGTCGAATTTTTTAATATAAAATTTTTGTTCCGGTTCAAATTCGATTTAAAAGACGATTTTTCGAATTAAACATTTTTAGTTGTCCTAAAATTTGATTGAAAAAAAACACGTTTTCGATATTCGGAGATTTTTTTTTCAATTCTACAACATCATACAAAAATTCCCAACAAATCCTTATCTTTTCGTTACATGAAAGAGCGAGAAATTTTCAGAATTAGTAATTATGAAAAGATATGAAGTCATACCTGGGAGCCGAAGTAAAGTTTCGGCGCCCTTATATAATTTTCACGAACCCGGGCGTCGTTACACTTTGTCAACTTTTAAAATCCTCTTCAAAGTTCAGGATATTTAACCTCGTATAAAATTTGGGCGGAGGTACCAAAAAAATCACCTAAAAATTAGTAGGTACATTGATTTTCGATAAGTTGATTATTTTTCTATAATCAATTCAATGAAACGCGTTCGATGAATTAAATCAAAGAAGGGTGACTTTGAGAAGGACCCAAGTACAGATGAAAATGAAAAATGGTTGCTGAATTACTTTTTCTGGAGATGAATCAGGAATCAGAAATTTCGTCTGGGCGCTAATAAGGGCCAAGTTAATTTTCCTCAATATAATTTAGGCCCAAGCTTCGGTTGCCCATATTGGGCCTTTATCGTTTTGTCCCGCGTTTCACATTTGGCCCCATACGGGCGGGTAAACTTGGGCCAATATTGGTTATTCAATTGGGCGCCATATGGCCCACCTAACTTGGGCCGGCACAAGATTTATCAATCGGGCCTATATTGGCTGACAAACTAGGGCCTATATTGGCTATCTCTGGCAATCCTCGATTAGTACCAAGCAAAATTCAAAAAATTTATTTCGGTAGTTTTTCTTCCGGTATCGCTTTGAAATGATCAGATTTCAATCAACTGACGATGATTCACATTTTTTTCTAATGAATCGCCAAGTTTCATTTAATGAAAATTTTCTCGTCCGCCGCCGGTCCCAAACCTGCTACCCTTCGATCTTCCAGTTACGAATCTGCAGTACGCCGTCCGCACGACCACAAGTCTTTGTTGACGGTAAGCAACAAATAAAAAATTTAAAGTATTGGGAGGTACAGTGAACACCAACTGAAAATACTGACAATTAATTATTAGAACGAGCAGAGAATGTCGCAATGTCATAAATCAGGTACTTTTCCTTACAACCAAATTAGCCCAGATTAGGTCCAAGCTGGGCACACGCTGGAAAAGTCCGGACAAAATCAATTGTAATTCCTGGATGAACCCGAACTTGGCCCAAGTTTGGCAAAGGTCAGGAAAGCCTGGACAAAATTAACTTGGATACCCAAATAAGCCCGAATTTGGCCCAAGTTTGGCACTAGTTGGGCATACCCAGACACAATCACCTTGGATGCCCGAATAAGCGCTAACTTGGCCCTAGTTTGGTAGCAGATAGGAATTTCTTATAGTGGATGCCCTGTTGATGCCTGAAAGGGGCCTCTTTTTAATTCGGGATGCCTCAACAATTTTCTACACGGGCTATTATACGATTCGGTGGTATTGTTTGATTAGGTGCTGCTGATTTTTACATAGGTATATGAATTTGAAGAAGTCGAAGTGAAGTGTGAAATAATAGTACTGTACAAATAAAATGAGGTCGTGGACGTGGAATGTACGAAAGCTGTTTTAGCACTGTCATGAATTATTTAGACAAGTTTTAAAAAAAAATTTATATATGAACTAAAACTATTTACATTGAAGAATTATTTATACAAATTATATAAATATTTAATAAACTAAAAGTTGAAAAAAAGAGATTAATAATTTAAGTTGGAATGGAAGAAAATGGAATTTTTACCGGAATGAAGAATTCGAAACTATATCCAACGATTCTGTAACGCCTTCCTACTCCGCTCGGCTATAACTCCAACGTCAGTGACTTAATCTTCCGGGTCCCTGACTCACGGGGGGGTATAAGGGAAAACTGTCGGAAAGATTTCGCTGACCCAAGAAATCGGCCGAAACTTTTCCACAAGCTTCCAACGAACCGAGAGACGAACCAAACTTGAATTAACTGCCTTCGATATTTTCCGCTCTATTCGATGTCCGCATCGTTCATTTTCGTTGTAAAAAATTATTGAAGAAAAAACAAAATTCCTTCTGGGAGTTGACAAAAGAGCCTGCAGCCTCCGAACTTCCGGTTATTCATTTAGTTTCTAGGTATTTTGAATTTTGACGATCAGACCCCAGAATTTTTTATCAGCGGTTCAAAAAATCTTCGAGTTGTAGCTATTTTCATGAGATTTCGAGTGTTTTCCCCACCAAATTGGATCCGCCATTTTGAATTTCGCTGATCCAACTTCAGATTCGTGATCAACGATCCAAAAAACCATGTGGTATCAAATTTCATTCAAATCCGTTGATCCGTTTTCAAGGTATCGTCATTTTTATCGTATTTCTTAGAATTCGGTTATTTGAATGATTCAAAAAGCACTGAACCGATCAAAGCCAAAATCTGATCAGTCTAATCTGAGTTTGAAAAAACCGCGCCGAAGCCGTAATAGATATTTATGTGGCATGCGCCGAAAGTAACTGTTTATTCGGCAAGGTTATGTTCTTCGTACGAGCCGTTGGTTTTACCTGGCGAGCCGAAGGCGAGCCTTGCAAAGCAACGGCGAGTACTAAAAACATAACCTTGCCGAACAGTTACTTTCTGCGCGCGCCCCATACAATATTTTTTACGGAAAAGGCATTAATAGTCACTTTGACGCCAGTTGAGTTCCGCACGAACTGCGTATAGAGCGGGGTAACCTGCGGTACAAAGACTTTATTCCGCAACTTTGACATGCGCACTTCGAACTGCGAATCAAACTTGCGGAATAAAGACTTTATATCGCAACTTTGAACTTAGCGGTATAAAGGTCCACTTGCTGGAACGGAAACAGGCGTCAAAAAGTGACTTTTTAATGCCTGTGCCGTAAAAAAAATGTATTCGGACCCGAAAACGTTGGACTCAAGTTTTTATTTTCGGAGTGATTAAAATAACTATCTCTTTTTTTTCCAATGATTTGGAAGTTGAAAATTGTCGACCTGTCATCAGCTGGTTATAATTCAAGACCCAACAACCGGAAAGGGGTTGAGACCGCAGCGAGTCTCTCTCTCTATCTCCCTCCACTTGCGTTTCATCGAATCTATTATGCCGTTGATATTCTACCAGTTAACCCCCCGGTCCGGGTCCGGTCCAGGACCCTCTTTTCGCAACCCAGTCAGCCAGCGATCTAATTCAATTGACACCCTAATAGCTCGCCTCCTGTACGCCTGTTAGGTAGTACACTAGCCAGGGGTGGAAGATCGTATATAAGGGTGATATTCGGGAGATTCTGAGCCCCGCAGAATCCGTAGATGCATCCGTTATAGACGGTCGCAATTCAATTTTCACGGAGGCACACGGGCGTTTAACCATCTAATTGTTTTGTTTATCATCCACAAGTACCTATTTCTAACACAGAAACTGTAAACCTTTTTTTTTTTTAATTAGAGAACGGAGTGAATAATTGTATAGGAATTTCTAAACTATATTAGAGAGTACAGGGCGCAATAATTCACAATCACTTGATCGCAGAAGCACGAAGTTATGAATAATGTAGCAGTTTTAGCCTCCCCTGTTTAGAATTCTTATTCAGGGTCGTTTCATCCAACCCCCCCGCGGTTATCAACCCGGGTCGATGCTAACTCTGGGGGTTTTATTGTGACATATTCATAACGATGTGAAAACAGACGAGGTTTTCTTTTTTTACTTTTTTTTCTTTTCTATGACTATTTTACGCGGTGGCAGAATCAGACATTTTTTTTAAATGAATTTTTATAATAGATTTTATGCGATTAGAGATGAAAAATAAAATCAATTTTATTTCAATCTCGGATGCACAAGTTTAAAAGTTTCACATTTCAAAACTTTAACAGAATCTCAGAAATAAAAAAAAAAAAAAAAAAAAAATTTTTTAACGATTTGATTAATTTTTTTTTTTTCAACTATTGAATAATTAGCGAGAATTCTGAGGAATTATAAATGCAAAATTTTGTAAATTTCAAAGAATGTCAATATTGGAAAATGATTTATAATTAATCAGAAAATATGTGATACTTATTATTAGAAAATGGTTCAAATTTATTGATAAATGAATTCTACGAAACCCTGTTGCTATGAAATATGAAAAAGTAGATTAATGAATTGAAACCACAATTTAATCTTTTCAAATGTTGAAATGAATGAACACAAGTATTGAGGAAGAATTGAATACCTAAAACTGTAATTTATAATCACTTCACACTGACTCCCCATAAATTAAAACAATCAAGAGATTTCCTATCTGAAATAATCCTGAAATGAGCGTTTGCACAGCTGGTAAATTGTGGCAAAAACTTTTCCATAACTCACGGAGTTGACAGAAATATCCTCCACACACATCTCACAAAAAAAAAAGAAATAATAAAAAACCGTCTATGTTTGCATTAAGATCCATAATGATAAGTTTAAAGTTAAATCGTGGATAAATTTTAATGTCCTTGATTTCCGAACACGTGTATGTTACATATTGAACAGAGCTCGAAAGTGACCTGCAGACTAGCCAATAATAGTAGTGGCTGAATTAGTACTTTCTTGTTCTAGGTATAGTTATTACTAACACTTGGTTCGATAACTTGAGATGTTCGTTTTGAGAAAGCCTCTTTGCTCAGCAGACAATCTGTGACAAGTTTCGAAAAATGTGTAGAATCGAGAAAAACGAGGCCGAAGTCAATGCCTTGTAGTAGTTACCTAAGAGGCACAGACAAACAGAAGACACAACATATGCTTTGAGGCAATAAGAAAAAAACATCAGTAACGTTGATAATAATCTTCTATTACGTTATCAGACTGTTTCGTGAACGAAACACGACAGTGACGTGACTTAAGGGGGCGTCCATAAATTACGTGAGGCGATTTTTGCGATTTTTCGACCCCCCCCCCCCCCCCCCCCCCCCCTCCTCCCTTGGTGAGATTTCGTGAGATTTGGCTCGATCCCCTCCCCCACCCCCCTAATCTCACGTGAGATTTTTCAAAATGCGTGTTTTGCTCGATTGCGTTGGATTTCTAATGGAAAAACATAATTTGTGAATGAAAAAAAAATTACGTGATATTGGCCGAGACCCCCCCTCTCCCCCACGTGAGATTGGGTGAGATTCGGCTCGACCCCCTCCCCCCCCCCACCCCCCAGCCCCCCCCCCCCCCCCTCCCCCCTGTTTGGGGGGGCTGGCGTCGCTCTGCCCCGCCCCCCCCCCCCCCCCCCTAAACGCCTCACGTAATTTATGGACGCCCCCTAAAACAGCTGCTATTTCGCACATTTTATGCATATTTCGAGCTCTGAATGTTCAGGGACGGAATCATTCAGGGCTTCCGTATCTTTGTCAAAAACAAGAAATCCATGGTCTTGAAATTTCAAGGGTTCGACACCTTCTCCAATAAAAAAAAAAATCTTCACTACTTAAGGCCGCCGCCGACTAGAGCACTGCACTGCACTGCACAGCACCTTTTGTATGTATCAATATATCTATATATAATATGTATATAGATATATTTCACGTGATAAAAGGCGCTGTGCAGTGCAGTGCAGTGCTCTAGTCGGCGGCGGCCTTTATTCTCCAAAATCTCATGTAATAATTTAGGAACGTCACGATTCAATGTAAGTAACTATATGAAATTAGAAAAAAAACATTATATTATAACTGGAATGTAATTTCGTCAATTATGCAGATATTCTGCAGATCGTTATGAAAATGTACAATTCAGAACGAAAATAAAGAATTAGCTGTTCTTTTTCTATTCAATTTCAGTACCCACACTATTGAAAATGTCTCGAAGTTTCTTATACAAACAGAAATGAAATTCACAAATCCTGGTGATTCAAGTGAAATTAATATGAAACATCTTGAAATTTCATATTTGTGTCTTACCATTGCAAAGGCAGACCGAGTTTTCAATCGCTGTATCCCAATACTGATATGGTTCTATTAAATTTATCAAACTGTTTTGGAGATTCGAAACATACTACGATTCTTTTTGTAGTTTTCAGTGACAAAGCGGTATTTCAGTCAATTATCAATAGTCCATCCGATTAGAAGCTTCAAATTTTTATTTTTTGGTTCATTTAGCCATATTTTATGATCCGATTCGGCAATTATTGTGGCAGTCAATTATGGGCTATGAAATTTCCGAATGATTTTGAATTTTCAAAACCGTCATATGAATATTGAAATATTGAAAAAATTGAGTTTCAATGTACAAAAAGTATGTACGTTAATCGCGTCACATACATTTCTATGGAAACTTGATGCAGAAATTTCCAACAGTGTACAGGGATCGAAAGAATTTCCCAAGTGGGTTGATACCAGTCCCTCTAAAAAACGAAACTGTAATCATGGTCCGATACCAACGTTCACACGTCAATTGCCGAAACAACGACGTGCAGACTTGAATTGGAATCCCGTAGTTTTTTTACGATACAATTGATTATCCAAGCTCGTCCACGATGTTAATCAGTCTCAAGAGGGGATCGATGAACCCCATAAGAAATAAAGAGAGAAAGTTTACCGGGGGTGACCTGGGCCATGTGGGCCTTAGTCACGCCGGCATATGGCAGAGTCATGAAGCCACTAGGTGGTCCCCCGGTCAATTATCAGGGGTACCTGTCCCATCGCTACGTCCATGGGTCTATGGGTATCAATTCCAGTGGTTACGACATCGCGATGTACGTATAGTTTTGTTTTCTCTCCCTTTTCGTTGCGTAATTTGTTATTGATTGTTGTATACAGAGAACACAACGATATCGTTGCGTAATGCTTCATCGGTCCTCGTTGTCTAACGAGTTTATATTATATATCATATATTTTAACACGGAAGTCTACCGGTGTACAATGTCTCGTTTCATTGATTATTATTATTATTATATTTCTACACACCGCCTAATAATACGCGATCGCGTTGATCGTTTCGACACTTGCGTTGAAATATCGTCACCCATGATTTGACACGTGGTCCCTCACGCTCTATTAGCACCTTGTATCAATTTCAAAATTTGCAATTCACGAGAGATGTTGATTACGATGAACCACTTGTGTCCATAAAAGCTACACTGTACAAGGGGTACGTACGTCACGATTTGATTCTTCATAAATACGAGCTACTTCTGCGAGATCGCTTATTATTAACGAAAAAGGTGAACGATAGAAAACTCTCTGAAGCCATATCACAAGGTCTGTACACAAGTGTTTCTTTTCCTTCATCGATTTTCATTTTATATTAATAACTGTTAGGGTTATTATATAATATCAATAGGATATCAATTTTTTTTTCATTGGAATATTAATTCATTTTTATTTCGATCAAATTTCAACCACCTCGAAGAATGAATCGTGTCAGAATTTGTCATATTCTGTGTTTTTTATGACAAGAAATTGAGATACAATTTTTTACATTCAGGGATCATTGAGGCGCTGTCATTGAGTCACGTCAGAACATAGAATATTCTATTAGAATCTTGATAAAAAAAAGAAAAAAAAATTATCATTTATAGTAATTACTAATTAAATTATATTTTATTTATCGTTACGTAATCAGTCGCTCGGTGTGAATGACTTCCTTCAAGTTCATTGTCAGAATCTATAACACCAGCTGTGTGTCTTACAATATTGTTTTTCTAAAATTTGGTGTCCAGTTTTTTGTTACATCGATTTGTGTCGAATTCGTTCTCCCTTTTTTTTATACTGAAAACAGGATTCTGAAAATAAACCCTTTTCAATATTACAACAAAATCTCTGGCATAATAAGAAAATTTATTGACATATCATTTTTAAATTCTATCCTGACTCAGAATCTAGTTTGGAAAGAAAAACTCAATCGATCCAAGTGAAGTTGAATATTATCAAGAAATATAGGATGAAAAATTGGAAGAAAAAAAAATGCAAAAGGAATAGTCGTCGTCGCTGCTACGGTAGGGTTTTTTCTTCATTAAGAGTTCTGTATTCGTATTCTTCATTGACATTAAGACAACATTGTAATTAGCTTTTTTCCCGAGAAGCTTCGGACTACGCCGAACGTATTGATTTAGACGGCGCTTATATAGAACGCGGTTCACGGAACGACAGCTCGCGAGAAAGACGCGTCGCGAACGTAGCCACCTTCGGGTAATCCTACGAACCAAACCTCCGAGCCCCGAGCCCCGCGACCTTTGATATCCTACGAGCCGCGGTGTCCTATTAATGTTCGGCTCGCGTCACGCGCCTGACTCTGACCACGTCCAATGAAATTCTAGACTCAATATCCCGGTGTGAATTACTACGTTATTATTATTTTTTTTTTTAGGAAAAAAATTATGACATTTTACAGTTTTATTGAAAGAATGTCTCATTTCAAATATGAAAATCGACAATTTAATACCAAAGATTCTAAATTTCGAGAAAATCGTTAGAAACTCGTAAAGACGATTAATTTAGTTGAATTTGAATTTGAAAATTTGAAAATTGAGAATTTGAAAATTGTTAGAAACTTATAAATTTGAACAAAAACGATCGATGAATAATTTCTTTGAATTTGAATCGACTTTTCGAGCTTTTAGAAATTAGACAGTGTTGAGAATTTCTCGTGAAAGATTTTCGATAGCGAATAACGCAGCGAATATATGCAATACGGTGTGGTAATTCGATGACGCAGGTATCACCTGCAGTGTTGGTAAACGGGTGTGTTAAGACGATAATCCCTACTAAATATTCGGTAAATCCGTGGAGAGGAAGTCTCAATACTCGAGCAGGACCGAGCACACATCGTTGATGTATGGAGCCAACTGGCCCTCGGCCAAATGAAATGTATATCCTTTCTTCTATTCCGTCCCGCGCGTTTCTGGATACCAACACCCACTCGTTATACGTATACAAGCCAGGGCCGTATCACGTCGAACGCCTCGATAATTTCACGTTAGGACAATTTATGTTCAAATTTATTTATTCGATATCTTTTCTTTTTTTTTTTTTTGGTCGATTATCCAGCGAAGAAGAATCCAGAATTTCACTTTATATTCGTTGATTTTGTCCAAGAAAGTTGAATTTTTATATTTCGCAGCAATTTTTTTAATTTCTATTTAATGATTCGATTTTTTTTTTGCTCTTCGATTCACATTTGGAAGGATATCTGATGTGGGAACAATTTTAACCAATTCTTGTGTTTATTTAATCGGTTCTATTCAGTTTTTAATTAAAAACAGAAGTTTTAGTCTCAAATTTTCTATATTCATTCGACACGTTTTTCATACGATGTAGAATGACACAAAAATTTGTTATTCTCAGTAAACAAAAAAAAAATAAATAAAAATGTGTTAATAAAATCAGAATATTTTCAGTGATAATCAGACTTTTCACTGATTTTGAGACTTTATCTATTTTGAATGAATCTGA
>JAFFZH010008360.1:0-43033 GCA_018420115.1 Euura saliciscinereae | reverse complement strand
TCTGCCAAACCGAGTGGCCCGCGTCCACGTTTACTCACAGTATATATAAATAATGCTCTTGGCTTTACAACTTATCACTGTTGAAAATATCTTGAAATTTCTCATACGAACAGGAATTAAATTCACAAACCCTGGTGATTGAAATGAAATTAATATGAAACATCTTGAACATTCGTATTTGTGTCTCAATATTGAAAAAACATACCGAGTTTTCAATCACTGTATCTCAATATTGATATGGTTCTGTTAAATTTATGAAACTGTTTTGGAGATTTAAAATATACTATGGTTCTTTTTTAATTTTCAGTGACAAAGGTATTTCGGTCAATTATTAATATTCCATCCAATTAGAAGCGTAAAATTTGCATTTTTTGGTTGATTCTGCGATATTTTATGATCCGATTCAGCAATTATTGTAGCAGTGGAAACCTATTTTTGAACGAAATTATCATGAATTTTCACATCTTATGAGAATTCAATTGAATTTTCAGATCATTCTGTATATGAAATTCAGTATAATCTTGGCTATGAAATCTCAGAATGATTTTCAATTCTCAAAACTGTTATGTGAATATTCAAATATTGAAAAAGTTGAATTTTAGTATGTCAATTGCTCCACGGACATATTTATGAAACTTGATACAGAAATTTCTAACAGTGTAGGAATACAAAAAGACGTACCCCGATACAATTGCTCGAAACTTCGAGAGGCACAAAAACCGCAGCAACTGTTTACGGACAGCGGATGAGCACGGAATAGGGCTGATAATGGCTGATATATGTATACATATATAGGTAGGTCGTCACTGTGTTCTCCCTCCCGTTTTTCCTATGATATTCACCATAGTGGCGTCGCCTCATTGGTCTATTCGGTTCATCCGCCACTGCTACGGAGCGTGTATTACTAAACTTTGAACTCGTGATAACATCTTTTCCCCAAATAGTCCGAAGAATTCTGAATGATTACATTTTTCCCTATTGTGGGACCTCTTTCGGCTGATGGTCTTCTTCTGCATTTTATTGATCAACGCCAGACTTTGAGATTTTTCCTCGATTCTTTCCTCGATTTCTTGTGATCACGGTTATAGAGTGAAACCGCCGGAACGATTCTCATGAAATTTCCACAGGGCACTTTTTTGTGTCCAAGTTGTGACTCCTGATTTTCGGACTGTACAGGCTGGCTCCATGATTTTCCTATTGAAGTACGAACTACTCAGAGGACTATCGTCAGTGCGATGTCCATGATAATGATGAATCACGAGTAATCCAAAAACAGTGATTCGGGGGGGACAAAGTACCGTGCATATTGAAACTATACATATGTGAACGAAAGAGAAACCAGAAATGTGCGATTTTACCTCGACTATTACTTTACCGTGTGTAGTTGGTCTTAGGTAGTTTTACAACCGCTCATCAATATTTACACTCGTGAATGCTCGAGTGTTTGATGACAGGCACGGAACTTTTTCGTGAGTCATGATGTACTGATCGGATCAACTCGGCTTACGCGATTAGCATTGTTGACCATTGTTGACGAAGACTCGACGAAAAGGAGATCGCGAGGATGTCGTAATATTATACAGTTGAATAGTTCCAATGACTGCGATATCAACGATTAGATAAGTATTTTATTTCCACGTTTTACATCGTGTCTAATATAATTTGTAAGATAAAGAAAAGTTGAGAGTATAGTTTGATTCATTCTGAAAGCGTTTCGCAGGTCGTCTCCGGTTGGGCATCGAATCGCATTGGCTGCAGCTTCGACCATACACTGCCTATCAGTGAGAGACGGAGTGATCGGTGCGCAGATGTTGCCCGTAATTATACGTCTTGAGTTTTGGAGCAATGAATCCTCCGAATCCGTCTCTTCCCCTGTGGTACGTACCAGCCCCCACGAGGACGGTTCTCGGGTATGGAAGAACGGGTTGAGTGTCGAAAAAAGGAACCATACTCTGCCCCGCATCTTTGACCATATCAGTAATCGTGAGATGTATATATCGGTTTCTCCCGAAGTTAGATATCGATCTAAGTGGCGAAAGCTCAGACCTGTCCGGATCTTTCAACTCCACCCGCGTTCTGTAAACGACAGTAAACGTCATTGGTATAGTAACAATTTTCCGTTTCGTTAGTCAAAGTACGTAAACTATGATTTTGCAATCTCTTACTTCGGGCTAGTATCGTCGTTTCCATGCCACTGGCTTCTCGTCAGAGGTTCTATGAGCTTTCCAGTCGTGAAGTCGAACGGCGTAGTCTTGATTTCTAACCGCAGATGTGAGTTTTTTAACGTCATTCTTACACCTGGGAAACATTTGAACGAATTAGAAGGAGAAATTACGGGATCCGAAATTAGACATCATTTGCGATGGAAACGAAGGTGTTTTTCGTGTTTCTCGATACCTGTTAAACAATGACCAGGTTCGGCGATAAGATCATCCAGATCGATCGCGTTCTTGTACCACTGAATACGTACACGATTTCCCGGTTTTGTGCGACTGTTAAAAAAATTTGTATGAAATTTAATACACATTTGTTGGCAGCATTTTCGCAGATACAGTCTATGAAAATTCAAATACGATAATGAAAATTCAAGAAGTGGTATTTTAATAATAAATTCACCGTGTAAAATTACTAAACACTGGTGCGCTAAATTCAATAAATTTGGACATCATTATTCAATTCATAATAGGCGAATTTCACACACGCGTGAACTAGAATTTAAAAACTGGTTTATGAATTTACTGTACTGGTTTAGTAACTTTATAGTCAAGTGTATTAATAATGTACAAGGAAAAAAATATGTAAAAAAATATTGGTCTAATAAATTTTTTAGGTTTTCTGTGAGTGCCAAAGAGGTTTCAACTGTTTATGGTTAACCTTAACGCATGAAAACGTATTTTTATAACACCTGCGTGGAAAGCTTGATTTTCGATGCCTGTGTCTGGTTTGGAAAGGGCCCCTTTTCAGATGAGTGAAAACACGTAATATTTCTTCACTATCGCGCAGGCGCACATCGTGCATTATCGTCATTATTTCACTAACAGGCATGCGCACATCGTGCATTATCGTCAATATTTCACTAACAGGCATGCGCACTTCAAGCAATCTACGTTTCTTCACTATCACGCACGCGCACTTTGAAATAAGTCAGTCGTTCAGTAGCGCCATCGGTCGGTGGCGACGTCCAAGCGTCCGCGACGTGGCGCCCCCAGGCGGCAGCGATGTGTCAACCTAGATTATCGCCTAACTTCGGGTCAGCCCGGTGACACTATCCAGTTTGACTGATTCCCTTACTGTCGCCAACCGCTACGCGGCGCTGGGAGTAGTGTGCCCCGTCGGTGGGCGTGGTTACGACGGAAAAATTTGAAAGACCTCGAAGCCCGTATTTCAATAACCAGATCCCTCCCCAATATCCATTCTCCGTGAAATATTTGTTTTTAATGAAGGTATTAGGACGGGTATACATCAATTTTAAACAGTAATTGTGGGGGATTCCACGTCAAATCGACCGAAAAAACGAGATTTTTTCCCTGACCCATTTCGATTTTCTTGTCCTGTTGCACAGTCAAACTGCATGTTGAAAGGATGAACTGTGATTTTTTCCAGGTTTTTCCGAATTCTTTGACTCCTCATTCTGTTACGAAAAATCATCGAATAAATTGATTTTCAATTATTTTTTTACTCTTCGCGCCTACATAGCTCAAAACGTGAACGATGTGTGAAAAAAGTTCCAATACGAAAATTTTGGATCGAAAGGGGTCAGGGAAATCGACCGTTCGATTTTACGTGGAATCCCCCTTATACTATTTATCACCATTATCATTAACAACGTGAATATGAATTTAAAAATCGAAATTAAAAATAATGCTGCAATTCACGTTGGGTCAAACTATTGAATGAAAAATAAACCACGTGTTCGTATATTAATAGTCAAACTTTTATTTATTAGCATTTGTGAAGTTATTCGGTGGGTGTTCGAGGTTATGTCGCAACCTTTCGAATCAGCTTTCGAATGTTTTCGACGTAACCACGCCCACCGGCCGGGCACACTACCCCCAGCGCCGCGTAGTGGTCGGCGACAGTAAGGGAATCACTGTCTAACATTAGCGGTATAGGGAAGTGTCACCGGGCTGCTTCGGGTTGGTTATGGTCGGCCATTTGCTCAGCTGTCAGATATTATTCGTCTGCATCTCAAATCAAGCTTTCCCGCAGGAGTTATAAAAAATATGGTGTGCGATAAGTGCGGATAGGCGACATCTGCCTCGTGTGAAGTTTGAATCACTCGCTCGGCTCGCACAGCATTCACACTCGTCTCGTGTCATCCCGCACTCGCCTGCGGCTCGTGAGTGAACGACACTAGACTCGTATGAATGCTGGCTGCTCGCCTTCGCTCGTGTTGCAAACTTCACACTCATCGGATATCGCCTTCTTTCCGCACTTATCACACAATATACTATTTTTTCACTCGAAAAACACCGCTGTGTGTTTGTCCCCGCCGGGACTTAAACCGCGTTCGCTCGCTCGCTCGGATTACTAGTCGCAGGCCCTACCTACTACGCCGATCTAACTGATGGTAGACCATGACTTCATGTGATCAATGTTCAATAGAAAATACAGCTGATAAAACATTATCACAATAGTACCTTTTTTTCCTGAATTTCTATAGTTAAACCGCAGATAACGTTTAAGTACTACACGACTTTAGTACATTTATTTTAAAAAAACTCTCATTTCTCTTCGAACTTCCCTTTGATACGAATGTTCAGACAATTCACACTTTACTGATTGGCGCTAGTTCGAGAAAAAATCCGGAATATGCAAATAGCTTTCAAAAATATTTTAAATATGGCATGTTCTAGTAAATCAAAATTTGTTGGGACAATTTCGAAATTTAGTGTCATGAAATTCGAAAGCAGACTACAAATTTGAAAATCACTTTCGTAAATTCAGAATTGGGTTTTGGGAATTTCGAAGCCGAATAGTGGAATTGATAGAGATGTTAGCAATTTCGTTCGCTACACTATATTTTTCATTTCAAAAAACTGTGATCGAAAATTCTCACACAAGTGTAGAGTAATTTTAGCAGAATATTTAGCAAATTAAAAATACTGTCTTGTAATTTTACAGTGTAAATACTTTTACCGATACTTTTACTATACAATTCAGCGAATTCCAAACACGGTTACGTATTTTCCCATTCAAGTTTAGTAAAATCAAAAATGTAATTGTGAATTCGCAGAAAAGGCTTGGTAATTCTCTTTGCTACACCAAATTTGTAATTTTGCGAGACTTTTGTGTAGTAAATGTGTTGTAAATTTACGAACATTTTTTACAGTGTTGGGAATCCGGTAACTCGCGTCTATGAAATAAAACAAAAATTAAAGAGCAAAATTTGTCACCATTGCATATCCATTCTTCGAAACTGAATTTCCGTACCAGCAGAAATAGCACGAAAAACGTTAATATGGAATCAATCGAATAGAAGGAGCTATAGAAATGAAACGGAATTATTCAAGTTCTTCACCATAAAAGGCTAAAATACCAATGGAAAAGGCACCAAAGTCGAGTTTTCCAAAATACCGAAATTTTTCGGATTATTTTTTGCCAGAAAGACAAATTAGCTTTTTCATAAGTCAGGAATTCACTGTCGCGGGTGCTTCGGTTCGTTGCATCCACATATTCATTTTAGTAATATATCATAATGTGAAGAAATTTCAAAATCCCCGAATAATAATTCACTCTCAGGAGGAATTTGCACTCGTAATTTTTAACTTCCCGTTCTCTGATTTCAGAGAAAATAGGAAGTTATTGTAATCACCCCAAGAATGAAAAGTTGAGTTTTCACTAGATCTCCACGTTTTGAGGTCCAGAGAATCACTTCCGACTATTTTCAGGTGGACGTCTGTATGTATGTATGTATGTGTGTATGTGATCAAATTTTTGTCCCGACGATATCTGGAGAACGAGTGCGCGGATTTTGATCCAATTGGTCGCAATCGACGCGGCTTTTCTCAACTTAGATCTGATTAGATTTTGGCGTTGATCGGATTAGTACTTTTTTTACTATTCAAATAACAAAATTCTGAAAAACACAACAAAAATTACGATATCTTGAGAACGAATCAACGGATTTCAATGAAATTTGGTACCACATGGTTTTTTCAATCGCTGAACACAAATCTGAACCCAATTTTGCAAAATTTTAATTTGGCGTATTCGATATGTTGCAAAAAAACTAAATACATTTGGATTTGGATGAAACTTGGTACTCGTAAGTTTGTTGGGTCACTGATCACGAATCTGAAGTCAGATTTGCGAAATTCAAAATGGCGAATCCAATTTGCCGGGAAAGATGCTAAAAACATTCGAAATCTTACGGAAATTGGTACTCGAAGGTTTTTTGAACCGCTGATCAAAAACCTGAGGTCATATTTGCAAATTTCAAAACAGCTGAGAACAAAATAAATAACGGGAAGTTCGAAGGCTGGCTAATAGTCAGCCCAAACCCGCTTGTTTTTCCTTGCCTCTGACAATGAATCGGTAATATGCAAATCTAATATAAATTCACATACAAGCCATGCAGCGTTAGAGTCTCGTTTATGTTCTTTATAGTTCACAAAGTGTACTTTGTGTTGAATTTTCAAGTGACCCCTTCAATCGCTATCGTAACGCAAGGTTCCACATGGGCCTGATCAGGCAGTACTACTAAATACTAGAGCCTGATCAGGCCCATGTGGAACCTTGCGTTACATCAGGCTCCTATCAGGGCCTTACTCCCGCCTGCTTCGCCCCTGATTGAATTTCTAGTCGGGAACCAGTCGTGGCCTATACGACTATTAAAAAATTGTTTTCATGATACTCAGGAACGAGGATCTGAACGGGCATCAGATCAAATTGAAATTGTGATAACTCTGATTGAAAATAGTGGGCCTCCTCCACACCTTGTGCGGCACCAGGCAACTTACTCAGGAGTTCCGACGTCGTTCCAGTAGCGAAGAAGATTTGCAGATGGTTTTTCGTGAGGTCTGAACTTAGTCGGATCCACCCATTCCGTGGTATTGGCTATTAAACCCAGTCCCAAAAGTTGACCTTCCTCGATCTGGAGGTAAATCGTATACCCCATTCGAACAAATCTTAGTCCAGTTACGACCCTGTTGGCAGATATAAACTTAGCGGTTGACAAAATATCACCCAAATATTACCGATGCTCGGCTCACTTGTTTGACAATATATCTGCCTCGACTTTGTGGTCGCTCAATTGAGTTGGTTCCCAATATGGTCGACTAGAGGGACATACACAGATGCTGCAGAAGAGGCGTTCTGGAAGTACGAAAGAATCAATTTCCACAAGCCTGCTGGGATCGCAATTTTTCTTCTTTTTTCCAAAAACAGTTCCGTTGCCGAGTTCTATGTATTCGTATCGACGACCGACCGCGCGAAAACCTTTACGAGCACCAAAGATAGCATTTGGCTGGAAGATGATTAGATAAACATTCGTTAGGTATATCGCAATAAATCACCTGATTAGTGCAGAATGGTGAATGATAAAATGGGAATACTAACGGCTAGACACACCGAAATGTCCTGGTCGTAGTCCTTGCAGCTGAACGAGTTGACAAGACTCAAATCGGTGGCTGGTGAAAATAAAGTCTTATAGAAACTCGTAGAAACCGACATGAAGCGACAGACGACAGTTGGGAACACTGCTGTTTCCGGCGGGTGAATCACTAGCGAAAATGTGTGCACACTGAGAAAAGAGTTTTGTTGTTGTTAACAAAGTTCGTTAACAGTTAACGAATCGTATATTCGTATATAAGCAAATATACATTTAGTCATAGCTAAGAAATCATTCATTTGAGTGTTTTCTTGGTCTCAAATAAAGATTTCTTAATAGTTAACGAATCATCAATTTCCTTAAAATTCGCGTCCAGTTATATCAGACGGTCAAACGCGATAGTGAAATGAGGATTTCTTAATAGTTAAGAAATCTTGTATAGTTGTATTTCTCTTCAAACCGCACCTGTTGTTTCAGCAGAACGATCATGAAGTTCAACTACGAATAGTTAATAAATTGTGCTTTTCTATCAGTGCAGTTATCCACGAATGGTGATCTTTTTTTTTTAGACCAATCAGGTATTGACTAAGAAGTAATGTCCCAATTTTTTTTTTCGTGATAAGTGATTGTTGGAATAATGTCTTCACTATTTCCACCGAAAAAGATAGTGCATGCCTAAAATATTCTGCCCAAACAATGCCCAGGAACGGGTTCGCCTCGAGCTTAGAATGATGCGCCTCACGTCGGTGAATGTATTATGACTGGCGCGCTTTTACTCGCGAGACTGTAGCTAGAGTATTCAGCGCCGCTCTCGCCTCTAGCGGCAAGCGTACAGACTACTACGCACGAATTACATCAAATCTCGAACCCTCATGTAAGATTTGTTAACTGTTAATAAATCTGTATTTGAGGAGACATGGTGTGATTTCTGTCTCAACCGAATGCTTTATTTATTGCGAATACTACGGAATTTCCACAGTAGTTCAAACAACATGTATATTTACTTCATGTTAAGATATTCTTTAACAGCTAACGAATATTTCGCGAAATTTTCAAATAAATGCGTCCATTTGGTATAAAGAAACTCTTTTCTGAGTGCACTTCCATATTTCCTGATATTGTCACCAATATCTCATATAACACTGTTTGTAATACCGTTCTCAATCCTTCTAATATTTCCCAACATCTTCCAACATTTATTACTCCGTGCGGACTAGATCTCCCTTGTGATTCACCCTCTGGCTGTTTCTGTGAGAATTTTTTTTCTTACAACCTCTGTCATTGTCGTATTCCAATACAGGTTCGCTCGAGAAGGAGTGCGCACAACTTTGTTGACATCGATCTGGGCCTTGCCTAAACAATTCCTTTTCGGAAACCACGTAGGCTTGTCCGTAATTCAGTTCCGTGTAAGTGTCGTCTCCTTGAATGAGGATATACATATATAGATACACGAGCGTGAGGGGAAAATAACTCGTTGAAATAACCGTAATAATGCAAAACAATTGAAATAATGAATAGATGGAATAAAAAAATGTGAAAACAATATTGTAACTAGTATATTATGCACCAAGGAAAGAGGCAGTCGGTTTTTGTCGATCGCCGATTTTGTAGAACGAGTTGCAATTCGAGAGTGAAAACAAGTTCTGCAAAATGCGTGCTTCCTTCCCACCTTGGCGCATGTGTTATTTTCTACCACATATGCACTAAAACGAGTGAAGGTGCTTTCAGAACGTCTGTTTTTTTTTATAACGTTTATAAATAATAAAATCTAATTTATTGTGATTCATTTTAACTGATAAGATCTTTCTTGGATTACTTTTATCGAAAGGTAAGACTAAGAGTAATATAATCCACCTTCATCGAAAAATCCCGAAGAAGAGGTTCTCTGCAACTGCAGTGACTCATCAATAGGAACTGCAGACTTCCCGGTGTTTCATAGTCCGTTAACTATTACATCAGTTAAACTTTAAACTTCAGAGGAACCAAATCTAATTCAAACAAATTCGATGAATCAATAAATTTTATCGAATTCTAAATAAATTATATCGAATCTAACTAAATTTGATCAACTGTGAAGTTAGGAGTTAGTCCCATCACAAACGGTGTTCTCCACCAAAGGGCAGCACTTTCTCAGTTTATTTCATGGTTACTATGGTTACGAGAGTTTTTGTCTCTGCTGCCAGAGTTTTCTTCCCTCTGGCAAGTTTTTATCCCGGTTTATTGCCCCGGTAAAAAAACTGTGACTTCCATCCCGTTAATAGGGAGGGCAAATAACACGAGTTTTTAATTATTTAATGCATGTGTGGTAGAAAATTATCTTTTCTCACACCCGGTCGCAAAATGCCACTTTTCATACCTCTTGAGCGGGCGCAAAACAGATCTTTCCTGCCCTCGGGCGCAAAGTTCCGTTTTGCGCCCGCTCACTCGGTCTGAAAAGAAGCATTTTTGCAGACCAGGTGTTGAGAAAAAAATCGTGTGCAATACGGGCGCAAGGCTATTTTGGCGAGTGTGATTGCAGTACACTCGCCTTCGGCTCGTACTGCAAATTTCACACTCGAAAAATAGTGTTTTGCGCCCTTGATACACAATGTACTATTTCGGTACATTATCGAGCAATTTTTTCCTGTTCATCCAATCGAGACCGATCTCCGGTTTCGGATTCGCCAGAAAGCGTGTGTTTATGATTACCGATCGGATGGGGTGGATCGCATCTCCACACATCTGGAGAGGCGGTTGATATCTCAGTCCGAAACGCGTCCAGAGATTCAAAAAATCTGACCCTGTAAAAGTTCCAGTTCAGTTGCGAGTCCGGCGTGAAATTTCCTGCAAGTAAATTCGGGTTCCATTATCCTCGTTTCCGCTTTCTGTACCGTATCTTCGGAAGCCTACCATGTCCGAAAAGCGTCAGAAGGTTGTAGGAGAACTGCATCACCGCGAGTCCTTTGATCTCTGTGACCGCGATACGACTGTACAAATAGTACAGCGAGGATTGGTACGACTGGTGCTCGTTGCAATCGCCGGTGTCAAGTTTTCTCTGCAGATACAAAATACTGTCCATGTATCGAACTTTTCTCGATATGTCGATTGAATTCATGGCTACTGGTTGGAAAAATTGACATTCCGGTGGTTGTTTTTTGTTTTGCACTCACCTTGAAATCATCCGCCAGAAGTTTGAAGAGATTAGGATTCTTGGAGTCCTCTTTTCCAGGGATTATGAGGGAATGGAGATCCCGAAGAGTCTGTAGCACACCGTCATTGCCGGACGTTACGCAATTGCTTGCGAAATCCAAAAGCGTGAAATTTGGGTACGTCGTCCTCACGTCGGCATAGTGTTTCAAGAGTTCGTATTTCCCATTGATTTTGCGTATGTGTGTCTTCAGCTCTCGGTAGTTATCGGACAGCATTATCCGAGTGTAAAGCTGTTGCTGCAAGTTCTCGAAACCAAGCGTGACCTGTACCTGCGAATTTCGTTCGAAGGAATCGATCCTGTGCGATAAGTCACTCATCTCGCTCATAAGTTTGTCGACATCATTAGTAGGGTTAGAAGGGATCAATCCTATAATTCCGGTAACCACTGTAAAGATCGCTTCAGCGATAGCCAGAATAGTCATTGGGTCTATCCCGTTTACACAATGACGATTCGCCACCACGTAGAGTACCAGCATGAACAGAGCACATCTTGCGGCTTTCATCGTGCACCAGAGTTCCTCGAGACTTCCTTGTCTACAGCTCTCTGGACTCAAAGGAGACCTTAGACTACATGGGTGACCGATTCGGACCAACTTTGCCTCCGCTTCGTAAACGCTGGATTGCCGGCGGGAACTTTTTTTTTCATTAGGGAAGACTCTATCGCTCGACATCTTAGATAGTATGGTTTAACGTTGACTCTGTTCGTTTTTAATGATGACCTAACTCAACATGCGCTGTTTTAACCGCCTCTTTAAGGTACACACTTGTGCTCTCTGTTTCGTCCGGTTTTTTCATGTGCTGTCATCCTCATTTCAGTCAGACCACTGCACCGTTACCATTTCCACACACCAAATTAAGTCGGATACATGTCCGTTACTCCTTCTATAGGTAATTACTTCTCACGATTCCATACAAGCCTTACTGTAACCTTTATATTTTTCTATATTCATACTTAATAAAAAAATTTCCAGTTTCTGATGAAGACGACGGATGGTCGTAGAAACGTTAAACCCAATTACATGAGATTGAGTTAATTTACTTTCTCTTTCCGCTGACTCGACTTGATAGATTCCACCATACTTTTTTTTTTATTTCATATTTCTACTACAGAATTTTTAATTTCATCATCAAAATCTACAGAAATATTAATGTAATCGCATAGCAGTTGCCGTAGAAATGATGAAATTTAAGAAAGAAAAAAAATTTCGGCGGTATTCGATCCGGCGATCGCGATCCACCGTTTACCAAGCGGAGACGTTGCAGACTACGCCGCGCGCTCGTTAATTAGTATATTGTGCACCTAGTGGGCTTTTTTAGACCGATTCGAGGGGGAAATAACTCGAGATTTGAGTGACACATCAATTATTGGATTAAAATAATTCAGAATAATTCATTCAATTCCAAATAATTCATTTAATTCAGAAAAACTCAGAGTAATTCAATGTAATTCAACTTAAGAGCATGCTGGAGTCAGGCTTTACCCACCGTACCCGGTTTTCCTCGCGGTTTTCACTTGTTTTCACTGATATCAAAGCCTATACGCGTCACGAACGCGAAAAAGAATTAGTTAGCGGTATTCGATATTGAATTTCGAAGATTTATATTGCAAAACTTCTTTATTTCATGCGCTAATAGATAAATTCTATTGTATTCTGCATAAAATGATAATTGTCGATGTCAACTCGTGGTCGCGGCCATATTGGGCGTTTATCATTTTATGCAGAATACAATAGAACTTCTCTATTAGTGCATGAAATAAAGAAGTTTTGCAATATAAATCTTCGGAATTCGATATAGAATACCGCTAACTAATTCTTTTTCGCGTTCGTGACGCGTAGGCTTTGATATCAGTGAAAACAAGTGAAAACGCGCGGGTACGGTGGGTAAAGCCTGACTCCAGCATGCTCTTAATTTGATGTAATTCACTGTTAATTCAGGTAATTCTCGTCAATTCAAGTAATTCACTTTCAATTCAGGTAATTCTCATTAATTCAAGTAATTCTCGTTAATTCAGTGAATTACGAATTAATTCACGGACTATTGACACGTCAATTCAAGGAGTTATTTCCCCCTCGCAATAAACCTCAAAAATTCATAACAAATTAATGGTTTGCTAAAAAAGACAAAAAAAAAAGCAATTCAGGACGCGTTTTTCACTGAGTAGAATGTTAGAAAAAAAACGTGAAAATATGATTTTGAGATGGTCGGAGTTTAGGTCTGGTCGAGTTGGCGTGGAATGCCCCATATACATACATAAATCATGCTCATGGCTTTACTTGTTATAGGAATACAAGAAGACTTACCTAGATACAATTGCTCGAAATTTCGAGAGGCACAAAAACCGCAGCCACTGTATATGGACAACGAATGAGCACGGAATAGGGCTGCGGATATGAGACATAGACATACATATGGGTCGTCACTCTGTTCTCCATCCCCTTTTTCTCTTGATATTTACCATAGTGGCGCTTCCCCATTGGTCTATTTGGTTAATCTGCGACTGCTACGGAGAGTGTATCCTGAACTTTGGCCTCGTAATTAGATTACTCCCCAAATAGTCCGAAGAACTGTTGCATTTACGGGAACTACCGAACTATGAGATGTCGTCTGATAATTATTGGAATAAACCGCCACTTCAAAGACTCAACTAGCTGTAGCGAGCCGGGTGTCAGAAACTAGGGTCGCAATGGGGTCAGAAACTAGTGTGAAGCAATTATTGAGTGACAGAGACTAGAAGCTGCACTGGGCTCGAATAAAGAATTATCATTTGATCATTCATCGAATTATAGATTGAGAAGATGATCGTTCCTTGTTTAAGAAGCATCAATTCGTCCAATGAAACCCGTCATTGCCGTTTACATGTTATTTCCCCTGACTTGGAAGAAAAGAACCTCAGTTGAAGTCCGTATTTAATGTCAGAAACCAGCGCGTTTACCTCATATTTGAATATAGGAAAATATAGAAACTGTGGAAAAGTTACAAAATGTATTCGTTCTTCAGGGGCGATCAAATTGTGATGTCAAAGTTTATTGAATGCAACGCGGAAATATTGTCAGCTATTTCTAGAGAAAGCAATGATAAGCCTAATCAAACTGTTTCTACCCACGGAATTCATAGTTCAATGTCCATCACGACCGAGATAACATAGGCGTCGATTCAACTCAGAGGAAAAAGACGAAGTAACGGTCCTCGATCTAATTTTGTATAAACTGCAGTTGTCACTCTTCTTATACTATTTCTCACTTTTTTCAATGGAGTGGTCACTATGGTCACTTTTTAAATTGTTGCCACATTGTTTTTTACAAATTCAATAATGTCCTCAAATGTGACGTAATTCCTGTTTTGGTTTCGCAACATGTTCTTCAATCATTTCTTATGCCTTTTTTTTGTGTCTCACTTCAATATCATAAACTTATATAGGGGCGATGACATTCCAGATTTCTTAGTGCCAAATTGTTCAGATAATATACACCTCTATCAAATCAGCAGAAAACTTCTCGATGGAATAATCTTTCTTTCTATAACCGGAAAAAGGAACGCACAAGCACAGAAAAAATCTTGTGTATTAGAAAAAAAGCGAACTTCTCGAATTTTAGTCGGATCGGAAAGTTGTTCGCTCATTAAATAGAGGAATATTTTCTGAATAGTTTGAGACCAGAAAATCTGACATTGGATTTACTCGTTAAAGGCGTATGTCTTGCACAACAAATGCGAGAAAATCTGTTTTCAAAAATTGTTTGGAACCAATTTTCAAATCCAAAAATTCGATATGCCGATGAGCTTTTCAGTCCAATTCCACTTGTGATTTCGGAACTGTACCGGCTAACTCCGTTATTTTCGTATTGAAGTCCGAAATACTAAGAGGAATATCGTCAGTTCAATGCCCATTATCATAATGAATCACGAATAATCCTAAAATAGTTATTCAGGTGGGAAAAAGTACCATGCATTGAAACAATAGGTATGTGAACGAAAGAGAAACCAGAAATGTGCGATTTTGTCGAGTTTGGGTGGATAATTCGTATCAGATAAATACAATTTACTATGAAGTGGGCATATAATCACCCGACTTTTTCATACATTCTCCGTACTCGCATTGAAGTACCTACGTAAATTATTATTGTTATTAATAGGGTATCGGTACATTTCCACCCCGTCACACTTGCAATGGTTTTATGGCATAAAATGCGAAGAAGAAAATTCCTTCAAGCTTGTTCCGTAATGAAAACAATATAATAATATTTCGTACTAATATCAAATTTCTAATATTCACATCGATTTCGTGAAAAACTCTACTTTTTTTTCTCTTTTGTTCTTACGTTAGTAGAAAGTCGATCAAAGAGGACCCGCTGCCTATTTAAATATAAAAACAAACTTCCCGTTATTTAATTTGTTCCCAGCTATTTTGAATTTTGCAAATCTGACCTCAGATTTTTATCAACGCGGTTCGAAAAACCTTCAAGTAGCAATTTTCGTTAGGTTTAGAATGTTTTTAGTTTTCCACCCAGCGGATTGGATTCGCCATTAAAAAGTTCGCAAAACTGAAGTGATCAGCGATCCAAAAAAAAAAAATCATATGGTACCAAATTTCAATCAAATCGGTCGATCCGTGCTGAAAATATCGTCATTATTATTCTATTTTTCATAATATTTGGTCAGGAAGTTGAAATTCACAAAACGTGGAAAAGTTATAAAATATATTGGTGCTCTAAAAGCGAACAAATTGTGTTCTTGAAGTTGTTTGAACGCATCGAGTAAATATTGTCAGCTGCCATATCTATAGGAGAAAGATAATAAATTCAATAAGATCGCCTCGTTCCGCGAAATTCATAGTTTAAGTTAAAAGTTCATCACGACCTATAATAATGTCGTGATTTGGAAATCGTTATATCTTCGGCGGTTTCGTAATTCCCCTAACGACAAATTACTAAAAGTTTTTTGGCGGCTTGATCAATAGAAATACAGCTGGTTATTGTTTGTACAAAACTATGTCGAGGACCGTTAATTATTCTCTTTACTCTGCGGAAAATAATCGTCATCATGTTGTCCAAGATTTAAATGTATTCTCTTAATTAATGGAATCACATAACTCACGAACGCCCCCTTGACTGATAGTTTCTTTGATAAAGTCTGAGGAGAATCTATTCCATCCGGCAAACCTGACGGAAGATTTTAATAGCTACCTGATTAAATTCTGATTCAGAGTTTCGATTCAGATACTGCTCATGATCCGGACGTTTTTCCATAATCACTGCAGCGGCAAATACCAGCCCCTGCGAGGACGATTCTTGGGTATGGAAGAAACGGGTTGATTTGACAAAAAAATGAATTACATTTTTTATTAAACACCATCCATTAGTACCATTGTACAGAAATAATTGCAAAAAAGAAAAATGTTCCAATATTTGTTACGATACAGCAAGTAAATTTATAATTTATGGAAAAGCTCAGTTTCACGGTTTGCAGGATTGCAAATGTAGTTTATAGACGAGCTGAGCCGCTAAGGCATCTTCGGCAGCCATACCTGTAAGGGGTGAATAAATTAAACGCTATTAATTACTCCGCTAATTGGAAGAAAAAACGGAAATAATCATCCCCTTGACGTACCGCACGAATGGAAAACGGTGATTTCCTGTTCTCCCGGCATGGTACCAGGTGCCAAAGTAATGTTACCGACCGGGGCAATCAACGTTACACCCAACTCTTCCAAACCCTTCAATTCGCTACGTCCACCAGCCTCGTCGTCTAGATAAATCTTCGCCTTTTTATACAGCGGTATATCCAGCTCAGAGTGATGATTCTAACCGGCGCCAACGGCTTTCGGGAAATATAATCAAATCCCTCAATTTTTCACCCCTTTTCCACGCTTACAAGACGTTTCTCAAAAATTTTATTGCACAAAAAAAACAGAGTTTGAATCGAACTCGATCTGGCGTATACCGTTGATGTGGGCACCGTCTTTGATCCACTCCCCGAGGAGGAAAGGTTCGCCAGCTGAAGTAGCAGTCACCAGGACATCCGCTCCTGTCGCACATTCTTGAGCTGTTTTGCCTACCACAGCCTGTGTTACTCCCAGACCTTGAAGCTCAGCAACTAAACCTACAGCTCCCGGTTCACGATGATTCCAAACCCGGATCTGTCGTCATTGAATCAAGATTGTCAATACATGAGTCAATATTCCGCATGTTAGAGTCCGTATACCTCGGTTATACTTGGATATGCCGCGTGAAAAGCTAGTGCGTGACTTCTCCCCTGAACTCCTATATTCCTACCGAGGACTGTGGGATCCTGATCACTTTTCGAGTGTCTTCGTTTATAGAGAATATCTGTTGCCGCTACCGATGCCGCGGCCATTCTTCGAGCCGTTATTTCCGTAGCTTCGAGGATCTGCGGAGGACCATCGCGAAAAGACTAACATCAGTAGTATTCATGACGATATGTTGTTGCGCTATACGCCCTAGCGGATTGGGTTACGCCAAAAATACACCGAAAATACACCGTTAAAAATGGTGTAAATTTGGTGATATTTCGGTGAAACACCATCTTGTGTCCGATATTACACCAAAAGTACACGGTGTGATTGTTCATTTTTCATACTGTTTTTACACCGATTTTACACCTACCAATTTTACACCGATTTTACATCCATTTCGCACCAAACGTATTTTCGCCTGAAAATGTCGTAAAAATACCGGTACTGATTCGATGCATTCATAAATTATGCACAGAGCGGCAATTAAAAATGGAAGGAAATAAGATTCAGTGCACATGGTTCATTTGAATGGAAAAGTCAATTATTTATTTTGGTATGTATCACATATTTCTGTTTATCGTCGTACATCATGCAAATCACATTAAATTTGGTATATATTAAGTAGTACTTATCAGGAGAATTAGTATAAGACGTACGTAGATATACATTCGACTGGCGATGATGATGACTTCTGAATAATCTATGAAATAATAATAATTATTAATAATATTATGCAGTAATAATATGAATATTGTGTAATTATATTAATGAAGAGGTTATGTGTATATATTGAATCGATTTATTATACCGTACATGCATCAATTGATAATATGAGCCCAACGATGATCACCGATCGGATACGGAATAATAAGCGGAAGTTATTCAATCATGTGTAACTGTTTAGAATAATTTAACTTACCTTTTCTGTAGGCACAAAAATCTCTAACAACCACTTCGTATCATTCAGCAGCCATCTTGTAAGTCTTGTGACTTGTCTATACACAGCTCCGTCCGTAGCTCCGTAGGTGGCGCTATCTGTGTCTCCTGAAAGACGTATTTTAGACAGCTAAACAGCTTTTCATCAAATAGATAAGGTGTGCAATTGGCGTAAAATCGGTGTAAAATGGGTGGGTGTGAAACCACTGAAACCGGTGTAAAATCGGTGGGTGTAAAATCGGTGTAAAAGCAGTATGAAAAATGAACAGTCACACCATGTACTCCTGGTGTAATAATGGACGTAAAATAGTGTTACGCCTGAATGCGACCAAATTTACACCATTATTATACCTCACCAAGAATACACCAAAAAAACACTCAGAATAACGGTGTAAACGGATCCGCTAGGGCGTGTCGCATTGATCAATGAGGTATTGAAAACAATTGAAAAATGTTTATTCGCTAGAGAATCACACTGTCTACAACTTCATAATGCATTTGTGACCCTCTCAACGTGTCGAACCGTTTAAGAGTATCATGCAGAAGTACGAAAACTTCACATGAATGAGTTTGTGTAATATGTGCATTACGATACAGACAATGACAAAAACATGATCAATTGCTGCCAAGGACGGGATTCTGTAACCTAATTATCTCCATAACGCCGTCATGACTGTGTCAAAAAGTATGATAGAGCTTGATAGTGTTTCCGGTAGCGCGGTTCGCCATCGAAACAAATTTATCGGAAGGGGAAAGAACTGCCCACGTCTCGGCCCACGTAACTATTGAACCACAGTTGCGAAAGTTGAATGAATGTTCAACGTGTGTGTAATGTTCAATTGAAACTTGACACGTGTTGGTCCTGCCTGTCCAAATATTATTAGTAGTTTGCAAAAAAATAATTACGTCACATTTTTTCTTTTAATTCTCAATTGAAACAAAATTGAAGGAATTGGAAACGGAAGAGCAAAAATTGTAGACTAATCCCCGGATAGAATCAGATTCCTGTAGACTAATCCCTCAAATAGAATGAGATGATCAAATGAGTAAGAATTCTCACAATATTTTCTCAGATGCGGTGAACAATCGGTAGTAAAGCTGCAATCGAACGTGCATTTTACACCAAAAACAATGAAACTCTGTATCAGGAATCGTAAATCAATTGACTAATAAACCTAACTGCAGCTTGCTTGTCAGTGGAATTTCGTAATCAGACTAACTCGCACCACCTATGCATTGTAGTAATCGTCAAATCTGCCCCGAAATTAACATTCCTTCACAATTTTACATTTCGATATACGACTAATTCCTATTTTCCCACACTGTTAACATTAAAGGACCAGAGATGTTCGGTGGCTCAAAATGTCTGCATTGGGCGCAGTGCTTCTGCCGGAGGCCTGGATTGATCACAATAATCTTACTATCGGCTGTTTTAACGATGCCATACCTCGTCTCCATGAATTACAGCGACCTGATTCGATATCCAGGCGTGCCCTTCAAGTATTCAAACGAACCTAAAGGTGAGCACTTCTTCTGCTTCAAAGAAGAAAAATCACGAGAGCCTTCAATGCAGCCACTTGACTCCTTTTTGAAAGTCGAATATTGAAGGGGTTCACCTACTCCTAAAAAGCTTTGTCTGATTGCCCTAAATATAGAAATTACCAACCATATCACTCAAAGAGCGTCACGACTCTAGCATGCAATCGATCATCCATGAATACTTTATCGGTTCTTGCAGTCGGCCATAGTTTGTCTGTCCTTCAAACGATTCTGAACAAGAAAACTAAATAACGTACTCGTTTTCCAGATGGCAGAACGAGTTTCCTCGTATCGAACCCAAAATGTCAGATCCTTGCCCGAGATCCTTTGGACCCTTCGATCCTCGAGTTTGTGAGAAAAGAAAAATTCGAGGCATGCAGACAGACGGCCCTCTTGACGAAAGTCGTCCGCACATCGACCGGCGGATCGGTCCTGAAGGTGGACGAAGAAGTGGCAGAAAACTACCTCGGACTGTCCTGCTGCGCAGCACTGGTCCACAGACCGAAACCAACCGAACACCCGGATCTCAAGTTAGACTCGGAAATAATGTACGTAGTTATGCGATAACTCGTCCATCCTTGAATACCGTGGAACTAATGAATCCTTTCTCCCTTTCAGTCTGGACCCTTGTGTCGATTTCCAGAACGAAGTGGATCTACCGGAAGAGGCTGAGGCCATCCTGGTCAGGTGCAGGGCGAAGAAGATCAAGTCGAGGGCGAAGATGGGCAAGAAGACCGTCTACGACAACGTCCACCCCGTTCTCGGCTCGGAAAGAGTCCGCGAAAAACTGAAACAGAGCAAGTTCCACAACGGGACGAGGAAGCTGAGCGTGCTGGTCCTGGGCATCGACAACGTTTCGCGTCTCAACTTCGAACGCTCCATGCCCAAGACGACGAGCCACCTGCGCAGCACCGGTTGGATAGAATTGCAGGGGTACAACAAGATGGGTGAAAACACCTACCCCAACCTCATGGCGATATTGACCGGCATGAACTCCTCGAGGTCCTACGGTACCTGCGCCCCGACGAAGTCGTTCGGTCTCGACCACTGTCCGTTCATCTGGTCCGCCTTCGAGAACGCCGGATACGTGACCGCCTACGGCGAGGACGACACCGTCATCAGCACCTTCGACTACATGAAGGTGGGCTTCGTCAATCCACCGACCGACTTCTACCTCAGGCCGTACCTGATGGCGGCGGAGAGGTACCTTCCGCAGAAGAGACACCTGAACACCGATCACTACTGCACAGGCCCCGAGCCGAGCGGTGACAGGATCTTGAACTACGCTCTGGACTTCGCGAAGACCTTCCTGGGGGCACCGTACTTCGGCTTTTTCTGGACCAACACCATGAGCCACGACGACATGAACGGCGTCTCGTCGGTGGACGGCCACATCCTCGGCATACTCGATCGGCTGGAGCAGGACAGCGTCCTGAACGACTCCATGGTCATATTCCTCAGCGATCACGGTCTCCGTTACGGCATGATGAGGGAAACTCTGCAGGGATGGTACGAGGAGAAACTCCCTTTCAGTTTCGTCTGGCTGCCGGAATGGTTCAGAGAGGACGATCCCGAGGCCTTCGACGCCCTGAAGTCGAACGGGAGGAGCCTGACCTCGCCGTTCAACGTCCATCAGACTCTGAGGGACGTCTTGATCAGAGCCGGTGGAGAAGCTAACAGCAGCGAAGCCTGTCCACATTGTCAGTCTCTGTTCAGTCCAGTCCCTCCGGAAAGGGGCTGCGAGGACGTTGGGGTCAGTCATCACTGGTGCGCCTGCACCACCTTCGGCAACGGAAGCGTCAGCGGCGAGGCAGCCCTGGAGGCTGGCCAAAAGATCGTCAGCCACATCGACGGCATCGCTGAGAAGTACAGATTTCCCAACGGCACTAGGATCTGCGCGCGATTGAAACTCGAGAGAATCATAAGAGTCCACGAAATGGTGGATTCTGGGAATACGAGCAACGACTGCAAGCAGATATTGTGCCAGCTTGAGGTCACTCCGGGTAACGGAAGGTTCGAGGCTATGGTCAGACAGAAAAATAATGGCGAAATGGTAATCGTCGATGATGACGTCAGCAGGATCAACACTTACAGCATCACAGGTGCATGCCTTCACGTCGGGGACAAGCAGTTCTGCTTCTGCACGTGAAATGTTGATCGAATTCGCGGGCTTTTTACAAAACCCCGAGAGAATAATTGAAAAAGGTAATCGAAGATACCGATCGGCTGAATACACTTCATGCTCGATGATCGATCTTGTGGAGAAGATGCAACCAGGAAGAAGTACACTGCCATGAAGCAAGGCATATTGTATTTGTGTTGAATTATTCAAAGTTGCCATAAGTACTGTGTACTGATGAAGATAAGAAATATTTTATATTCAGTAGGGAATAATTAACGAGGCCGTAATCTACGTGAGAACCCGTAAATACGATCTGATCATCTCGAGATGATCGAATAGCCAATGAAAATACGTGTTTTTACTGTTAAAGTTCTAAATGTTTATCGTCAGTTGATGCAATACTGTGATCTTAATGTTATATTCTTCAAGTCAATTAATCGTATGATAGAATATAGGAGACTTCATTCCAAAATGATGGTAAAATTATTATTACTCACACTATAGTCTCAAATCAGTATTACCACTGTTTAGGTATAAGTTAAAAAAGAAAGAAATTTTCTATATTGTCTATAGTGAATATATTCCGAAGTATTATTGCAACCAAATTATGATGCGATCACCCAAATTCTCAAGCCAGGGTGTTAAGAATCTGATTTTCGATCTCTTAGAGTTAAACAATTTTCTGTTTTTGAGTAGAATAGTTCGATAAAAAAGTATCGATCTGAACGTTCAATGGTAACGTGATGAACTGTGTAAAGATAAGAATGTAAAATTCTGGTGCCTATTTTTACAAATACTGTTAAATATACCGAAGTTGATACAATTATAAATAAATACGTCAAGTTCTTATACACGCTACGTGAAGTCCTTGTCTGATCCAATATTTTCAAATACCAACCGCTTTAAATTCAAAGCGAGACCAATAGACTGAGGTCACAATCACCTCTAACTCTGTTTACGTTCATCAAGTAAACGAGACCCAGAGTTCAGTGAGGGTATATCTCTCAGGAGAAACAGACGTGTAATTGTGGATTCAGTTTAGACGAAATAAAATGGCGAACGCGAAATCTTTCAAGAGAAAAATGCTACTCTGGACCAGCTCCTGGTCCCAGGAAGATACACCAGATACGGAAGAGGTAATTACGATACTCATCATGACAACACGACAGAATGGATCTTCCATCCAACCGACTCACAATTCATGCTTCTAGTTTTTTTTTATCGTGATATCGAGTCCATGTCTTCGATCAGTGGTCTTCGAAATTGAAAAAATTGGGTCTCCAACTGCCTCCGAGCATATGGAAACTGTTTCAACTCGTCAATTTGATCCGAATTCGTTTAGAAATGTATGGACAAACACCTTTGATCCTTTTATCCTTTCAAGCCCCGAATCATCAAGTTCAACGTTCAAAATAAATATACTTTTAGAACGACACCGTACCAAACAATTTTTGTTATGAAAGTACTCTAACTCGAGAGTATCGTTCTAAATTTTTACCTAAAAATATTGAAAATTGAAAAAGGTATGAATTTTTTAGCAGGAAACCGTGTTTTTCCGAACACTTTATTTCTGGAATTTTTTTTAGTACTAAAAAACCAAAAATTCGCAGTTTCATTGATGAAAGCATGTTCTTCAATATTCAATGACTGTTACGCGATGTCACAAGATCCTCGAAAATCCTTACATGTCGCGTTTCAAGGTTCCGTTCACACCAAACGCGACGGAGATCGCTTCGCTCTTGCAAGCTGTTGGTTTCCGAGTTCGCCACATGGACCGATGTCTGCCTCAAGAGATGCACCCGGTCCCGGGAGTCCCCGCGGAGTGTCCTGCCTGCCGAGTGATTCTGATGTGTCCGAAATCAGGAATCAGGATGGAGCTGGACGCCCAGACGTCGACTTGCGCTTGTCCGTCACCCGGACTCCCTGAATCGCTTTTGGGCCCAAACTGGACGGTCACCGAAGACCATGGCCAGGATGTGAGGTTCTACCGATATCAAATTGACAAAAGCAGTCATTTCCTCAAATACTGATTCAATTTGAAAATTTCCCTAGACCCTGAGATCGGCGGTTGACGCTATAGTCCAGAGACCAAGCGGCGACGTTGCAAAAGCCGTGTCTCAGTTAATCGCAGGTATGTTTCACGTGCTTGGTATGCTTCCGGATCAGAATCACAACGATACCTCGATTCTAACGACGTCCGCATTCTCTAATTCGCCGATGAAGACACCGGCGGCTGGAATCGCCGTCGTGACACCAAACGCGCCTTGTGTTCCTAAAATATCGTGTGAGGACTCAAAAACTGGAGTGCCGGGAAGGTCGGTTCATTCAAAATACACTGATGCACTCTCATTGGTGTTGTTATCAACGGTTTAATTATTCATTCAAATTTTTACTGGTTAAAACTCTGTCTGTCTATATTTTAACGATTACAAAACTTTACAGGAATGACATAAAAATGTCAGAAATTACAGAAAGATAACAAAGATTACATAAAGATTGCAAGAATTCGAATCAAATTTCAGTGACTCCAATAGATTACAAAGACGTGATGCTCATTCTTTTCTTTTTGTTTTTGGCAGATACAGATCGTTGGACACTCTGATCGCTTCCGGTGGTTTTGCAGAGGACCTCCCTGAGCCTGGTCAACTGACGCCGAAGGATGACGGGGATTCTGAACACCCTCTCACGCCCATGGAAGTTGATGGTGTCGATCTTGATTCCACCATAGTCCAAGGCTCGGGTTCGGGGAAGAAGAAGGTATAATTTTTTTAAATATTTAAACGAAGTCGACATCTTTTCTTTTGTTTCAACTATTTTTGGATCCAAACGGCATAGAAGAGAAGTCTTCTTCTTCTTCGTGATGGAAATTTATACAATCTAACGAAAAATGGACTCTTCAAATTATAAGGTGGCCATTGTTACTAATACAGCCAAGAAACAATGAAGTTGACTTTTCCCTGACTGTCCTCAGGTTTTGTTCAATTTTATGAATTTTCTTTGACCTTCACGCTTTTTCTGACTAACCTACCGGGAAAAAGGTGAAAAAGAAAAAACGAATCATAGTTCTGATTGATTTTGACTGAAATGAATCAATAATAAGAAATAATAAAAGACACTATCATAAACGTAAATTGGTTTTTACATGTTCGAATCACGTTCTTTTTACATCGTAAACCGAATCAAGCAGAATCGATCTACTTTTTGCTTATCATTTATCATTTTCCTTAGATCAAATCTTTTCCACATATACGTTGAGAATTGTTGAAAAAAAATGTCCACATAGTATTGGACTGATGTTAAATTACAAGGATCAGTTTTTTTTCTATCGCAAGTGTATCGTTCAATTCTGTCTGACTATGTACACATTCTTTCTCCTTTGAAATTTTCAGTTTTTCTCCAAGTCAAGTCCCGCGATTAATTGCACAGAGCCGATTAATTGCACAGAGCAATTCCAACGGTCCACTACATTTGTTTTCGACGGCGAAGAGGGTCTGGTTGACGGAGATGAAAACCGTAGATCGACGATCACAGGAAAACCGAAACCACCTCTTATCCGGAGAGATACTTTCGTAACTGAAGATCAACCCAGAGCGGGTCCCCCGCCCAAGAGAACCCCCAGTCCTGTAGGACTACAAGTACCCTCGTTTTCCCAGTCTTCAGTTGTTCTGAGTAAACTGCAAGACATTCAACAGAGTGTCAGTGACTTGATATTCATGGTGGCAGGGAATGAAAAAAATCTCTCGAACATCGGTGACGTTTCGAAAGCATCGAAAGCTGTAGCCGGAGCTTTACAGGTATGGGAGAATTAGCAGGAAACAAACACCACAATTTTTTTAATTTTGTTTAGGAGCTATATTTTATATTATGAACACTTCAAAATGAAAAATTAGACACAATTTTCAAGGTAACGTTCGTCAGGGGAAAAATTAGTTTTCTATTTTCCCGTTTTTACACATTTTAGGGCGATTTTTTTCAATTATTTTGAACGATTCGATTCTAAATTCCGATCCTAGTCATTTTACTTAGACTGAAGAATTATACTTTTTATCAACGACTGCGATTTTCGAAATGATAAAATCTCATTCGCAATCAAGACAGAAATTTAATAACAGCTATAAACTTTGGATTTTGGAGTGAAGTTGATTTCAGAAGCTGATTCTAGGAATCGTAACGTAAAGTGCGGAAAAATTCCGATCGAAAATGTACTTCTAATCATTTTTCTTTTTCTGTCATCCCCCTTTTTGGTGGAATTCACTTAGATAAAATTCTTATGACCCTTTTAGGTCATTTTTTCACAGAACCCGTGCAGATAATCAAATTCAATCTTCAGATTCAGAATTCCCATAAACTGTGTAGAAATGCATAAAAAAGAACAGTTGCCCGATGCGCACGCCCCATACAATATTTTTTTCCGACGAGGGCGTCCGCACAAACTGCCGTAAAAAGTATTTTCAAGGCAGCTGGTCCATGAACTGCCAGAAAACGAGACTTTTTGATGCCAGTTTCTCAAGACTCGAAATAATTTCTCCATCCCTGACGTAATTTTGGAAAATTGTGTTTAATTGATTTTTTCATATCGTGTAGCGAATAACAGACGCTGGCGTGAGACCGATTCGTTGCCTCTCGGACTTTGGTAGCGTTCCAAACTTGTCCAGGACAATGTCGACCGCGCGATCTATTCCGCGTCTCAATTCCCGCCGACACGGACCGACCGGTCCGGCTCCGGCTACCCCAAGAACGTCCAGACGCGGTGAATGCGTGGTCTCAGATTCCGCAAAGAAAGCATCGGCCACTGGTACCACTCCTGGTGGAAGGTCTTCGACTTCGAGACAGAATCGGTTGAGTGTGATTCCAGTTGTAGGAAGTGGCTTGCAGAAGATCCGGGTTTCACCGACCTCAAGCACTGCAGCTAACAGCAGCGTTGCATCGGCGAAAGACAAGAATGCAGCCGGCAATGGTACCGATAAAAGACAGTCCATTTTACAGTCTAACATTCCTAAGCCTGGTAACATCAGGAAGTGATTGGCTTGAAGGGAATGTCATGCCGTTTTCGGTTCTCTATTTTAGAAATAAAATAAGATTACGACTTTTGTTGTTTTGATGTTTTAATCGATGTAATAATAATTATAAAAGAATTAAAAAAATTTAATATAATAACATAATTTTGTTCTTTATTGTATTTCTTCGGTTTATTGTGTTTTTTCTTTTTAGATCAATATTTTCTACGAATATGTAGATCACATAATTTCTATACCTAATCTGTCGATATATCCTTTCAACTTTCCTCAATGCTCGTTTTTATTCCTTTCACCGATCAAGGATCTCCTTTCAACTCCAGTCAATTTTCTCTTTTTGAGTCTCTGCAGCTTTCAGTAGCTAAATATAAGCAGCATTTCATTTGTCCTCAAATTATCAAATCAATTTTCATTTTCATTGAGAAAAAAGAAAATCCTAACATTACGACACCTGAAAGAGAATAACTTGTGTCTAAAAATAATTTCTATACCAATTTTCTACGATTTTTTAGGGATATTGGATTCAGACTCAGCGCAGTTTTTTGTTTCATTTTAAATTAGTCCGTAAAAATTTGTAGTTCCTCAGAAAAATTAAAAATCGTTCAAATTTTATGAAATTTAAGATTTAAAAGAAAAGGATTTACGATATAATAGAAATTTTATTGAGAATCTGCGTTTTTCCATGAGAAATCATTCATATTCAATATTTTCTTGAAAAAGAGAAAAAAAAGGGGAAACCAGGTGAAGAAAAACGTTAAAGTCAGCCATTGATTCAATTAAACAGTTTATTTCTTACAATTATATTCATCAGAAATAATACGTAATACACTGTAGTGATATTTCTCCTATATATGGGGTTTTAATTCTCTGGGGGGTGAAACGTATTTCATCCAAAAATCATGTCTTTTCGAAGTGTCGGATTTACCTATTTGAATGTCATTGTGTCAAGTGTAGCTGAAGTTCAAATTTGAAAATATCTGCATCATTGAATAATTGAATTATTATTCGACAAGCATAACAAGCATATAATTCCTCATTATTTTACTAATTCCATCCCATCACAAATAGAATCACAGCCACATTAATTGCTGATAATCTAAATTATCGGCACCACCTCGTCCTGCTCTCCTTCTTCAACGATATAATATTAAATATCTATTTATATATGCCTTTGTTACGATTAATCAATCAAAAACCACTTCACTAGATCAAAGTGTCATCCGTAGAACGCCAAACCCTCGCTGTATTGTAGCTATGTGGATTCGCAGCGCAAGCTGCGTCCCCATTCTGACTGTGATTATCCGATTTGACGTGATACAAGGCTTCCAGGGACTGATGAAGCTTGTGAATGACCGGGATTCCCCTAGTCGCCAGGTACGAGTCCAGGACCTTCATCCCCGCCGACAAGCTTTCCAGGTCGCAGGCCGAGCAGCTGCGCGATCCAACCGGCAGCTGGTTCCTCATTCTTGGCGTACATCCAGGGGTGGTCACAGCGCTGCTAAAATTCGTCATTCCCCTGACGCTCGTGACCTCGGAGATGATCTCGAACTCGTCGTTGCTGAAGCCAGAGCTGAAATCCGACATTCCAGTATCGCAGCTCTTCTTCGAACCAGTCGGAGACGATTTTCTACTCGCTTGACCGCTCTCCGCCCTGTCAAGCACGATGTCCGGAGTCGATGACTTGGAAACTGTCGTAGAGTTGAGATTAGTTCGCGCAGGGGATCTTCCGAGGCTGCTAGAACTACCCAGCAGTTTGATAATCGCGTATTTAGTCCTCGGTAGATCGTTTAGACGCTCGTCAAAAATCGTGCTCCTGGCTTCGACGTCTATCGCGCAGCCGCAAGCCCCTTGGCAGATGCAAATTATACCGGACTGGTTATTTCCTACGATATCGACGCTTCCGTCGCAGCTTTCTTCGCACCCTTGATTCGTGGTGATCGATGCATTTTGAGAGCTGAACTGCTGCAGGGTAGAATTTTGTGTTATGTCTGCGATGTAAGATCTCAGATACGCACCGAGCGTCTCTGCTTCCACGGACGACGGGGGACCGCAAGAGGGAGGGCCGTCGGCGGTTGGCATTGAACCCAGTGAACTTGAACCCCCGCTGCTTATCCACGTGCAACGAGCCCTGCTGCCTTGTCTGCTTATCACTGGAAAAAAAGAAAAAGGTTGATCCGAGGGAGAAATCAATCGTTTATAGGCAATAACTGAAATATAATGAGAAATGACTGAAATAAAGTGGAAAAAAAGAAAATAATAATGAATCGAAAGACAAAAAATAAATTGAATTTGATGAAATAATTTGAATTATTTCACAAAACAAAAAAACAAAATAATTTGTCAGTCAAATCTTGAGTTATTTTCCTTTCGGTTTGTAATTCAGGCGATCCTAGAATTCGAAGTTCCTCTTTTTCATTTACCGTTGGAAAACTGAGGGGATGAAACTTGCGCAGGGAATAGATTCCTGATCGTCGTTCCGGGGGGAGTAACGTAAGCCGGTGGTGGACTTTCTGGAATCGTTTGCGCCTCTTCTTGCAGTACCGGAGTAGTTTGGCTGCTACGACTGGTGTTTGCATCATCGCCAACCAGTAGCGACGTCGATTGTGTTTCCAGGTCGATGCTTGATAAAAGATGGTTCAATTTTGCGGGATTGTGACCAAAGACTTTTGATAAACTTACGAATGTTGATTCGGCGTGCTCCGGCTGCGTGGCTGTCTGCACGGATTCCTCTTCCGCTTCCTTCTCGTGATTTCAGACTCCAATCCGATCTTAACGACCTCGTCGTACCCCGGCGGAGCCTCGTACACCGGAGGGTCATCGGAGACTGTGACCTCATCGATTCTAGCTCCGTCTGTAATATCAAAAACTGTCGAAAATAAGGATAATGAGACTTTTTTCAGGCCGATTTTTAGCTGTATTCTTTGAAGCCGGTACCTAGAAGCTCGCTTATCGTTTGTAAACGGGATTGTAATTCTCTCTGTTGACGGGCGCGGGCTCCCATCCTGTAGAGCAGCACGATTAACGCCGATATTAGCACGATGAGACCTAGACTACTCGCCACGAACACTAAAGTGGCCGTTTTCAAATCTGGGTATCGGTCGATCTTAGGAAAGTAATAATTCGCCTTGTTGATGTGCCACTTTCTGTCCTGCGGGACCAACTCCCAATCTGTCGGAGAAGACATGCTTGTAGAAATCACAGAAGCGCACGAGGCGGAGGGTTTGAATAATTACTCTGAAAGCAGGTGTTTGGTTCGTCGCTATCGTCTCCGCAGTGATCGAATCCGTCGCAGTTTAACTGACTGGGAATGCATCTGTGATTTTGGCAGAGGAAATCAGACCCTGCGAAACAGTCTGGAAGAAAACGATTTTTTCTCACACCCGGTCGCAAAACGCCACTTTTCATACCTCTTGAGCGGGCGGAAAACAGATCTTTTCGCCCTAGGGCGCAAAATCCTGTTTTCCGCCCGCTCACTCGGTCTGAAAATTACTATTACTTGACAAATCAACACCGATGGAGACGTTTCTACTCGGTTGAAATCAATATACCCATGTAACTGAACGCAGAATAGGCAATCGCTAGTCTAGACGTGGGTCCGAAGGTGCCTCTCAAGCTGACGTGGAATCCGCTGGCGACGGGAGCCACGTGCTCCCTAAGTCTCGGTGGCTGAAGCTGGCTCGCCGGATGTCTGAGGACTTCGAGCGGTGAGAGAGCGGAGGTTGGTCCCTGTTTGATCGTTAGCTCCGTAGTTCCAGCTGCGAGGATTGAAATTGCCAAAGAGGTAAAATACTGTTCGGACTGCGAAACGACGCAAATTAATGAACCCACCCATATCGGTGAACGTGACGACTTTCAGATACATGTGAGTCTTCATGTGGAGGAAGTTCTTCGGAGGTCTTATCAGCCAGACACAGTCGTAGGTCTTGGCGCCCTGACCGACCATGTCCATCATCGTGATGGCGCCACCCAAGTTTTCTACGTATCCTCCGCAGTCCGTTATCGGCTGAATCGATTTGTCGTACAAATGACCGATCACGAAGGAGTAGAAGGCTTTGTAGCCCAGACCTGTTCCACCGTTCGCATAAAATCTTATGAGAAGCGAAGGTCCTGAGCTAACAATCACAGGAGGTCGAAATCTCGCTCCGCTACTCACGTCCAAGCGCTGTCCATTCCAATCGTAAAACTGCAAACAAAAGTTTGGATCATTCTCCGTTTGAGCGTCACCGCCGCTTTTACCTCGACGATGGAGACAGTGGCGAGTTGGAAGTCGCTGAAGAGCACTCTGACCCGACAAGACGAGGCTTCTGTGGCGCAAGTGATCACGTACTCCATCCCCAAGTCTCTTGGATAACGCGCAGGAAAGAACGGAGAGGTGAGAATGCCTCCGCCGGTGCTGTTCATGGTCTTAGCGACCCCGGTCGCTACGCTGGTGCCTTTCAGGTGCAATCTGTTCCCTGAAAAAGTACAAACGTCGATGACGAGGTAAATTCGGTCGGGGAATCGGATCGACTCACTCTCGGCGGAGTATTCCATCGCGAAAGCGTGATTGTGGGATTTACTGTAGAGCAGGGTGATCGACAACGTTCTTGTACTCGATCTGTACGTGAGGGGAGCGTATAGACCGCAGAACGGGGTGCCGGATACGTCTTCGTAAGGCGGTTCGGCGATCCAGACGTAGTCGCAGCTGGAATTGCGAGCTAGTCATAGTTTGTATATTAAAAGATAGCGGATCTCTGAATACCGGCAAGGATTGTCCATGGTGATGCTTCCGTCTCCGCAGTGATGGGATAATTCCAGGTGCTTAAAAGTAACGGTGATTATGCACGAGGGGCAAGAGACGAGTTCGAGACTGCACTGATTGTGCGAGCTGTTCGTCACGTAAGTTCTCGAGGTTTGTTGCATCGGCGAGTTCTTGACGAAGGTAACATTCTTGGCGTAGAGGATACCCTGCTCGCCGAGTTCGAGATAGAGACGACGACCATTGTTCGGACCGCAGATATCCTGGTTGCGAACAAAGTTGCTACCGGTACCGGTTGAGACGGAGAGAAACGTGACGATAGCAACTTTTGGATAAGAGACGAAGAAATTGTTGTGTTATTCAGTTTTTCTTTTTTTCATCACTAAAGTTTAAAAATTACATACCGCAGAGAAAATGAAACATATCCGTAAGAGAGAATGAGAAAAACTGTTGGTTGAGAAGCCTGACATGATTCTGTATAATTTTATTAGCGGTAGAGCTGCTCGATGCCAGAGTTACGTATATCGTACAATGGCTTAAAACGATCGTATGGATTCTTCTTCACACATAACTAAAATTCGTCATGATGTAATTCAAACAACGTTTTTTACCATCAAACATATTTTTTGGTTTTTTCTCTCAAATTAACTAGTGGAAAAATTCTGAAGAAAAAAGGACGATTCTGAGGGTCCATAATTAAGCTGAACTCTGTTTCTTACAGGATTTCAGTTTTATTAGAAAGTATCAAAGCAATTATTAAAAATATAATCATTCTCGCTGATATTAATAGAAACTTAAATCTAGATTTAATCCTATTTTCGGAATTATAACAATAATTATTCAATCGGTGTCGGTTTTTTGGTCCTCTAGAACTCCATCAGCATATCTGAAACGAGAGAGAATGAATTGATTATCGATTATCGGTGATACCGATGACGAAGTATTTGATTACCGCTCTGTAGGATTTTCTGTCCTTTGGACGAGTCTTCGAGGTTCCTCAAAAACTCTTGAAATATATGAACAGACTTATTCAAGCTAGTTTTTTTATAGTCTTTAATTTTCCTCTTGGTGTTATTCGATTCCTGTATCGATTCCTCTTTGGCATCGAAAGCGTTTATTTCCTCTATCAACAAATTGATCGTCGGCACAGTTAGCGGGTTGAATTTAGTCACCGCTTTGTGACTAAACGGGACGCTGACTTTCCCCGACTTTGGATGAATGCAGAAAGGCGATTTGAGAAGATGATTCATTCCTTTAGTCACGTTTATATCCAGTCTTGGATACGCGTATTGGATCATTATCTCCTCCACAAGATGCTGGTGCCGCCGTTTCTTTCCCTTAAAACAAAACGAATCAGCAATTAGAGTCTCGGCTTGCTTCTCCGAGTCGAAGGAACAGTTTTAAAGGGAAAATAATCACCGATTGCATCTCGGTTTGGTAGCAGGAAACGAAGGCATTCCACCTCTCGAGACTCGTCTGGTGCTTCTTGAAAAGAACGTTGACCTGAGATCTGAGGGTTTCGTCGACGATGAGAGGCAGAAATTTAGCCACGCTCTCATCCGTCCCGAGCATATTTTGTTCCTCGACGCACATCGGTACGAAGACTGGTTCTATGATGTTGAGAGCGCGTCTGTAACCGAGAGAAGTGCGTACGTTTGAATTTGTTTGACTAGTTTGTTGTCCGTGTCGGGACACCGACCTGACCGAGTGGTGCAATTTCATACCAGGAAAGCTAACTTTCTTAGCTTTCAACTCTCCGCCTGTAACGAGCTGCAAATACTCGGCGATCCCACTTCGAACTATGGAGTTTAACTCTCGCGCAGATTTGTCGCAGACCCAACAATGGATTCCTCTCCTTCCAGAAAATACCCAGAGGAGGTGCTCGAACCCAAAGTCCTCTGCGACGAAGACAAATATGTTAATTAATTCAGCTGCGGTATTAAAATTGCAAGAAAATTCAAACAGTTTTAATCGATTTGATAGATTCTATTTACTGTATCGAATACGAGGAGATTGAATGAGGATCATCATCATTTTAGAAGCGAGGATTAATAATGGACACGAAATGATGAATTTGCATTTTTTAGTGCCACCCATTGGCAGGAATCTTGTGTCCGGAAAAAATTTACTCCAATAATGCAAGTTTATTATTGTGTCTTGTTGAATTAATGTGTCAATGGTCCGTGAATTGATACGAATTATTGCAAATTATTGCGAATTAACACGAATTAGATGAATTATTTCAATTGAAAAAAATTTAATAAAACTAACGAAATTAGATTGGTTTTCATTTCGATTAGGCGAAATTAACGAAAATTCTTCCAAATTAATCGGAACTACTTTCGATTCGGGTTTGAATTAATCCCGGAAATATCGCAAACTTATTTTAACTGACGTATATTATCAGGAATTTATTGATAATTGAAGAATTAATTCAAATTAAACTAAATTAATTCGAATTATATTGCAATAAATAAGATTGAGAATATTAATGCGAGATAATTCAAATTAAAAAATCGAATCGCAAGGTCGCAGCTTGACTAATTTCAAATATCGACACTCCGTTTCACCTCTGAGCGCAGCGTCTAAGATCTGGCAGGCAACTACCATGTACTTCCAACACATGATGCATATATCTGCGCCAGAACAGCACGTTCTGACGTCGTCGTAGTCCGTCATATCGATATCGAATACCAGCTCTCTCTCAACGGCCAAAAAGTTTGAGAATTTCTTCTCGTCTTTCGGGCTGAAAGCCAAATATGATCAACGATAACGACAAAAGTGACATAAATTGTGAAGCTATGGGGACGGGGTAAAAATTCCGAATTCAAAAGCATCCGAAAGGCCGAAATAAGAGTTATTCATTATATAATATATACAATTAAATCATGTAATAATATAAATTAAATATAATTTATTAATATACTATATATATTCAATACTAAATAAACCTTTTCTATAAATTTTATTTATTAGTATAATATTAATATTATAATAATTTAATTAAATATTGGCGAATGGTTGCTGGAAAAAACCGTGCAAAACTCTTATCTCGGTACTTTTTATGTAGAATAATGCTTTTCGGTACGATTGAGATTGAATAAACGTCGGATCGTCTCACCAGATGTTATATACAGCCCCGATGTCGATTTTAGAAGGCAAAAGGCGTCTGCATTCGAGTTGTAATTCTTCTTGAGTAGAGAAAGAACGATATCGTATGTAAACGTCGTCTTTGATAGTGAAAGAAAATTCTCTACGGGAGAAATAATCGGCTGAAAAATAATTTCGATGATTTAATAGCGACAAAAACAATTTCTAATTATATTCTACAGTCTGAAATCATCGAGGTTATCGTTAAATTCGTATCGTTACAGAAGCAATAAATTAGAAAATATTATGACCGTCGTAATTACTCACAACTCTCGTAGCTAAGCCATCTGTGATAATCGTGAAACGGGAATAATCGTTGATAATACAGAGGCAAGAGATCCGTGAGATTTTCTACCCCTTCGGTACCCATTATTTGAGGTTATGTTAGGTTATGAGACGACTTTTGGGTCTTAGAGGGTATAAAAGTTCGTTACAAGCTATTTTTCGGGGTTTGATGGAGCCGTTAATCAACCAGACGAAGAACCACTCTCACAAATAACGATAATCGCGTGAAACTAGGGTTAATAATTTAATATGACAGATAGAAACTGTTTTGACACGCGTTTGTTCGCGTTATTCACCGTGTTAACAATTTTCGCGCCAATTTTTTATCGTCTGCTACGGATATTCGATCCTTGTTGTACCGTCGGTAATACAGGGTCCGTCTGTATCCGCAGGACCGCCGGAGCAGAACAGCGCAAAATAAAATGCGCGGGAGAATTTGAATGAGGAAAAGGATAAATGTCGGTAAAAAGAATCAAGTTTTACGTTTAAATGATGACTGTGACGTATTGTAAGAGGAAATATAACAGAATAAACTTTACTTTGATGTACAAGGACACCAGATGTTCTTCTGTTCGAGTCTTTTCCGGATTAAAGTATAAATAATTGGCTTCTTCAAGTTTGAATCATCCACGGATCGGCTACTTTTGAAACTCCCGTTTGAGTCATGAAATGAAATTTAATAGTCTATACACATTCTGAGACGTTAGAAAATAGATATTTTCGAAGTTTATTAACTAATTGGTTTCGGACTAAAAAATTTTTGCTTCATTAGTGGTCGAAACGGGACAACTCAGATCCAGTTGAGATCAACATTGGCTCGGGTGAAATAGGATCAAATCGTAGATTCCATAGGAAACATATCAACACATGAGAATATAAAGAAGGTCTTTGTTGGTCATAAAAGTATCAAAGTCGTCAACATAAAATATGTTACTATAATATTGTAATTCCGGATGGGACCGTGTTACGAATAAATTAAGGGTACTCCCGAAATGATATCAGAGAAGTCAAAAGGTGTGAAAAGATTATTTAATGCTGATCCCATCCGGAGTTACATTTGGTGTCAGAAGTGGGATTATTCCTGATCCGCTATCTAGAGAATTTGGGTGTGAGAAAAGAGGTCCGACGTGATTATAATATAAAAACAGTTTTGAAAATTCAAAATCATTCTGAAATTTCATAGCCAAGATTACACTAAACTTGATGCACAGAATTTTTTGGAAATTCGCCTGAATACTCATATGGTATGAAAATTCATGACAATTTCATAAAAAAATGTACCTATTAACCATTTACTGCTCACACTTTTGGAATCATGACTTTGAGGTTGAGATCAAAAGTTCGAAAAACCCTCAGGATGTGTCACATTTCCTGAGGATATGACGAGTCTGATCTGGTTCCCTAATGTGTGAGTGATATGCTAGGGACATCATTTGCGGTGTGGCAGCCATCGACGTCCTTCGAGCTTTTGTGATATCTGTCATTTTCCCATATGCCTGGAATATCCCCGAACCGTAATTTGATATTGAGGAATGTTGGTAGGATGGTCACGATATCCTAGGATCATACGCACAGGATGTTCTTGGTACGGTACAATATGATCTTTTACTGGTAAAGCCTGAAGGAATCATCAGATACCACAATTTCCCTGCGAGATGGCTGCATTTTTATTCATATAACTTTTCTGTCGTATAATTTGATTCAGTTAGAAGTTAAACGTCAACCAGAGAGCTGTTGAACATCTCAACTCTTGCTTCGCAACGAATATAAAATAAGTGTCAGAATACAACGCAGTACAGTCAAACGATTGACTACACAATAATTCCATTTGTGATCCAGATCTTTGAGTGAGAAAATCTTCGATATTTTTTTGGATTCTTTAATAATTGAGAGGGTAGCTGCCCCAATTCGATTTGCCTCTGACAATATTCTACAAAAAATTATAAAATACAGTACATATTATGTATGCACAATGAGGGTGATTTTTCTGATTCTTTCAATACTTCAGTATTTTACTGTCACAAAAACGTCATACGACGAAAAAATCGAATTCGAAAATGGTATAATTGGCTGGTCTTACTATTTCTAACCTTCGATGGCTGTTCTAACTATTTCTAATTAGCTTCAATTGCTGGTCTTACTATTTATTGGATTTTATTGAATTGTCCATAACTGGCACAATTTTTCCAAATTTAGCGTAAAATTTACCCACAATATTCTTCGTGGTTCAGATTTTCAGCAAATGATATATAAAAGATACTGAAGGTGGCAGCGGAAAAACACGAAAAAGTCGATTTTCGAATAATTTTCAACGTATTTTCAAACCCAAATTTTCTCCATACTGTAAAAAAAAAAAAAAAAAACGGTAAAAAGACCCTCGAAACCTTGTCCGATCTCCTATAATTTGTGTATTCGTAATTTTGGTCGGTGATTACACGATAATTCTTCATGTTTTTTCTGCCACTCAAATTCTTGCTTTGATTTCAGATATTTTCTATAGAAAATGATGATTTCCGGTATGAGCACCACAAAACCAGCTCCCAGAGACTCGGAATTGTCTAATTCAAGTCTCAGGACTTACCTGACTTTTCCAGTGCTACTAAAACTCATCCAAATAGTGAGTAACGCGATCGTCTATAGATAATTGAATGTGTATTTTCTTGCATGTAGCACTGTTTATAAACACAAGGCAAAGTCGTGTACATCATCTGTTTACCTTTGAACTATGACGGGTGTGTCACCAGTAGGACTATTCATTCACATGAAGGCCGCTGTGTACATGTGAATGAATAGTCCTACTGGTGACACACCCGTCATAGTTCAAAGGCAAACAGATGATGTACACGACTTTGCCTTGTGTTTATATGTAAACAGTGCTACACGCAAGAAAATACACATTCAATTAAAATTTGAGCACTAAGAACCAATAAAAGACCTACAAAGAAAAAGCTAGTATATGATGAGAAGAATTGACGTGATCTGTGGGCGAAGAAGGTGGTCTAGTGGAGTAAGTCTCCGGCTAAGCATCCGTGGATCCCGGGTTCGATTCCCGGATCGTCCGTTAATTTTTCTCATCAGTTTTTTTCAATAATTGGTATACACTCTATAGATAATATACAGAGAAAGCAACTCCACGAGGAAAAAAAATCGCGAATCCTTCGAATCTGGTCTGATAATTGTTACATTTTTATCACTATCTTACGGTTGGTGGGGAAACTTTGCGTCCTCTACGTCTCAACGCCAGATAAAACATGAGGATAAAGAGCCTTCCTCCTCATTCCAATTCCTAGTGTGATAAAAAAAAGGGAGCAAACTGATGTTCAATCAATTCCAGATTGTAGGCATCACCTGCGTTGCGATCGCGGGGTTCGACCTCTACGAGAATTTCGATTACTTGGCCTTTGGTAGCGGTAGAAAGGTGACGACATCGGTCGTGCTCAGTATTTTCAAGCCTCTCCTGAAGAAATTCACGAATCTCAGCCATCTGATCACCGATCAACTGCACTGTCGGATCGGTTATCTCGCAGGGAGCGGAATTCTATTGTTCATATCTCTGATTCAGTTCACTTGGTTTCCTGTATCGATATTCAGTGGATCGATGAAGTCAAGGATCATCTCTGTGAGGATAATTCGAAGGCGATGCGAATCTGCAGATTCGAAAACGTTACTAGAATCTTTCTTCTACGATTTCAGGGTGTCCTCTACCATCTGATCGGGTTCGGAGTGCAAACTGCAGTCTCATTGTACCTTCTCTCTCAAATTCATCGCCTGATGGGACATTTTTACAATGAGAATCTCATGCTGAATGCCGTGGTGGGTATTTGCATCGCGAACCACAAGACGAAGGGTTTTTCAACCCGATAATCGAGATGATCTGAGTAGTTTGGAAAATATTTAATCAAGTACGATTGATTTTCAGTACATTGGACTGGCCAATGGTGCGCTGTATCTTCTCAGTGCTATCATAGCACTGATGTACTTGATAGGATCATTGGGTTGCTGCAGCGAATAAAGACTTCAGACTCGTCGTCAATTTTCTGGAAAACGGGTGGACGAAGCGAGCCCATAGGCAATTACACTGCATTCCGATACTATGATATGTTATTCACGTTCCGCACTGATAAGATTTGGGATTCCTCTATGATTCAGGAAATTCTGTTGCTATCGATTTGGACACGTTATCAATGTTAATTGATATTCATGAACATGATAAGTATGTCACGAATTGTTCTAATAAAATATGAACGAAGGTCACTGTATTGAGATTATTTTTTGTTATTCGTGCTGGATTTCATTGTTTCCGAGTTACAGTAGTTTCAAATCCATTTTAGATCGCATAGTAGACGATTTAAAAAAATGTAACGAAGTCGTGTCTGGAGATACTCTGACAAGAATAAAGAATCTAGTATCCGCATGATCAGACTTTAAAGACCAGAAAGAAAATCTTGTTTCTTTAAAGAAGCCATAAAAAAATCATTTGACCGCACATTTCAACAGGAATAAAAATACCCAGACACCACAGAACTCAGAGTTGTCTAAAAGTCGTCTTATGGATGTCAAATGTCCCACTTTTTGACATCTAAATCTTGTCTTAACTCCTCAAGGCGTTTATTGGTCTCTTATAGTCGTCTCATCACCGTTTTCCTGGTCTCAAACTATTCAGTAAAGAGGCTTTTTCAAAATGAACAGAAAACTTCTTGATACGATAAAAATTGTACCAGCTATTCATCATTTTCTAGAATAAAATAGCGTTTTTCTGTTCTCATACGTCACTTTTCATGATAACTCGAGTAAGAATAAAGTTATGAAAAAGTTCTCTGTTCATATTGAAAAGGCATCTTTACTGAACGGTTTGAAACCAGAAAAGCTAAAATCCGTCCACCGGTAGATTTTATTTCGTGCATCATAGACAGAAGAAAAATTCTTTCTAAAATCATGTGAAAATCATTGAAAAGTCTCAAAAATGACTTGAGGTGGTTTTTACTTTCTTGAATATTAAGTTAGGAATAACGTTCCGACTGCCCAATAAATAAGCTACCCACTGGTCACCCGTGACGCAACGGCAATGGCCTGCTATCTGATAGTCCCGTGAGTCAGAAGAGGATCATGGCGTACCCCCACTCGAACTGGGGAATCAGGGGAAGGACTCCGAAGAGCCGGAAGAGCGTCTTACTCTAGCCGAGGGGAACACTCCCGCTTATAGACTCAAGAAGCATAGACCTCGTCAAGAACTCTTCTGTACACAATAAATATAGTATAACAACCATAAAACATATAAGTTATCCGTATTATTCAGTGACAGTATCTGACATTTGTGGCTTTGAACCCCTGAGACTGCATATGAAAGCAGTCATCCCTTCAATTTTTCCTGCGTGATATTTATACATATCTCAGTCATTTGCAAGTCGTCCTAGTGTGCTTCGAATTGTGATTTTTTAGTACTCGTAGAGAAGTGAGTCAAGTGGGTATATTAAAAGCTTTGTGACATTTATTTGAACAACTTGATCTTCTCGTGATCACGGTTATTGTGGAAGGCGTCGATACGCTTTGAAGAACTTAGAGCATGGCTTCAGCCCATAAATTTAATCCTCACTGGTGATTCTGTCCTGTGAATTTTTCGTACAAAGAAAAATTGGTTATCTCAGCTTCAGTTTATCGCTAAAATTTCACTAATTTCACTTTCAGATAGGTCATCGGTGAAAGATGTCGAAACTTATAGACTGGTTGAGAAAGATAAGTCAACCATGGACAACGGAAACCGAGATTCCAAGACTGTGTTTCAAAATTGCGCAATTGGTGAGTAAGTATAATGATGTACTTTCATCAATGCTTGAAATACTCAGAATTTCGAAATCCGCAATTAATATTTGATTTTTCGTTCGTCAATCGCTCATATTCAGGTGCTGAATCTCATCTGCTTTGGGATAGCTGTCTGCGAGTACACCGCATTTTCACAAGAAATTATTCCCTCGATAAAGGCGTGAGTGGGCCGAAGACTCTTACAAATATCATGAAGCCGAAGCTAGCAGTCATAGTTGGCAGCCAAAAGTGCTGAATCCAATTAAAATGAGACAATGAAGCCATAGAATTCAAATTTTGTGAAATATTACGGAAAGGAATATTTTCCTGAAAGTGTAGAAATAAATCTTCACTGCGTGATTTTATTCAGGAGAACTTCGAAACGTTTCGCTGCTTATTATGGCTGCTAGCTTCAGCTTCTTCATTTATCGCAGTTTCCCGATTAGATCAAATTCAACCACATTGTTCCTCTCAAAATATGTTGATTAATCAATTTAGAGAGGCCATCTTCTAGCAATAATTAATTCGAACGATTTTCTTCCTCACTCCTCTATCAGAGCCGACATTGACGGGCAGACTTGGTCCCGGGTAGCTTTCATCGGGATTACTGGGGCCATGTCGGTAGTCACTCTGGGTGTGATCATCATGCATTGTGCGGCCCGTCGAAATCAGTCATATGCGTTAGAACCCAGCAGTGTGAGTACATATTCACTCACGACTCAAAAGTGTCATTAAAATAGTAGGTCTATTATACGAATTTGTGTTACTTTTAATTTGACAGGAGGCGAGCTACTACACGATCGTCGCTGCATCGCTCCTCACAGTCTCGATCAGTCTTCTCGTGAGATACGTTCGGTTACGGGATTTGGCCATCAAGAGCGAATTAATGTTCTCAGACGTGGTGAGTGTTTTGTATTGGAATGAATTCAAAAAAGGCTTCCAAAATTGGATCAGTTACACACAATCCTCGATCATGGGTATCTTCAGCTACTGATTGACAACCATATTTCAATTTTTTGACACTCAGGTCTGTGGATTCATCGATGCAGTGGTCTATATTATACCGGGTGTCCAGATTTTGAGGGGACTTTAAGAGTCTTGGTGACGTTATCAACACTTTATCATTTCCTCCCAGGACGTCACATGCATCTGATTGTCTTCGGACTATAATATTAGTGTGAATCTTGAATTTTATGCACACCCAGGGAAATTGAATCTGAAGCCCCTAGTACAAATATGACTGTTGAATGAGAAAGAAATGTTGTGAACGCAACTTATCAGTCTAACCACACTGCTTTCTTATCTTCCGTTTCCACTTTCCCGGCGTAAAAACATTTATTCCTTAATATGTGCCAATTATCTGAGAGAGAAAAGAAATCAGAATATATTCTCAGAATTGGCAGACTTGTAACAGATGTTTTGACAGTTATTCAGACTTTTATAAAGGATTCATTCTGAATATGATTTAAAAACTCGGTGAAATTTCTGATAATTAAGCTTTCTAGGGATTAGATCTAATTCCAGAAATAGAGAATGGATTCGGAAGGAAAAGTCCAGTCGAATTAGGAAAAATAGAATTTTCCGAATTTTCGTGTAATAACTACAGGACTGAAAGTATCGATGTTTGTATTTCCTAAAAATCACTTTCTCGTTATAGAACCTCGTGAGAATTATGTACGTTTTCAGTGCAGTGTATTAGAGTAAAACTATTGAAGATACGAAAAAAAAGTGTTGAACCTTTGTTGTAGGAAATTAAGTAAGCTTCATTTTTTCTAATAACCCCCGTGACGATAGAATCAACAGTTGTCGAGATACGATGGAAAAATTAATTCGAGCATCTACTTTAATTCTACCAATTGATGGATCTTCACCGATTGATTACTACATTCGTTATATTTTTATCCAATTTGACTCGACTACAAGCAATATCACATGCTCTGAAAAGGAAAAAAAATTCCTCTTCGAACGTTGCTGGAGGTTAATTACCACATATTACCACATGGAGTATCTCCGAGTATCGCAACAGTCTTTCGATACCAACGGTAGCGAGTACCGATTATTATTCATTTTTTTGTTACATGTATAAGACAGTCATAAGAGTTTGAAATAATAATCTATTGTATGAATTAGTTTCCTGGTGACTGGAAATCGAATCCAATAATCGAATACTGTTCAATTATCATAATTTATAATTTTTATCTAATACTAGGTCAATTAAACGCAGAAGGTCGTATGTACTGGTGGATACGACCTTTCAGTCCTAGCTGCGTAGAAAAAAAAAATTGTTTTCCTTAATTGCAGAAGGTCGTATCCACCAAATGAACGAAAAAAAATGGCGGATACGACCTTCTGGTTTTATCTGCGAATATTTTTTTATCGAATTTCTCGAAGCGTCGTCGATTTCGATTTTTTTTTTGCGTTTCACGAGTTTTTACAGCTTTTTGGAAAAATAATG